>APFE031018088.1:91470-166052 GCA_000404065.3 Pinus taeda
TCAGTTTTCAGCAAAAAAAATCAGCTTTTTCTACTTGTTCTTGCTGCTGTTCTGCTTGTCTTTCTGCTGTTCTGATTTTGCTGAAGAGCTGCCTGGTATGTGTGCCAAACTGATGCCTCTTTCTCCTTCTTGTCCAGAAATCTCCCTTGCTCTCTTGCTCTCCTTCTCCCAATCTGCTCATGAAAGAATGAATGATCTTTTCCTCCTTTCCCTCCTTTAATATAACTCCAAGTGACTTTTGGGTGATCCAAGTGACTTTTGGGTGATCTCTAAATCCAATGGCTGAAATAGATTTAGATCAATGGCTGAGATTAATGCACATTTAAATCTCACTTTCTATTTTTTAATTCACCCACTTTAATAAAGACCCACTTAGTCATTTATTTCCAAAGTCACTTTTCCTTTCTAATTTTTCATTGACTTTATAAAAATCACTTTAAAATTAGACTCAGTAACTTTATCACTTAAAGTCACTTTTAAATTAGATTTTAACTTTATAAAAATTATATAGTCGCTTTAGGAGAAAAATTAAAATCTTTTGGACACTTTTCCCTAGGCCAAAGATCAAAGCCTAAGGGAACCACCTGTCCTCCGGTACCAAATTTCAACATCAATTGGTTCCAATTCATAAGAAGCAAGAATTTGTGACTGCATTAAGGCACTAGTCTCATAATAGAAAATCTAATTTAATCATAATCTTGCTTAATTTCAACCAAGTGGCTAGGCCACTCATTCGTGTCTCCCAAGAAAGTTGATTCTCAACTTGCTTTCCTTCACTTCATTCCATAGGGACTACTCCCCATAGCCTGTTGTTGGGAGACAGCTAGAACAAAGTGGGTGGGGATCAGAGTGAGCCCTCATCCTAAGCATTATCGTGGTGCCTGTACAATCCAGGAGACAACTCCTCCAAATCAATGTCATTATTGTTATGTCAAGGTTACTACCATCAAAAGTCATTGCCATACAAGGTACTGTCATGTCAGAGGTCAATGTTATAATAAGGTTATTGCCATATATCTTTGACCATTGTCATTATCATAGCAAAATAATATCACCCAAAATTAGGTCAAGAGAACAGTTGTTACAATCAACACAAGCCAAACAAAAATATTGTAATAAGATCACAAAGATGTAGAACGAGCCTTAAGGAAACAACTCAGAACACAAAGATGCAGAACGCGCCTCAAGGAAACAATTCAGACCACGGAGAAGCAAAACGAGCCTCAAGGAAACAATATGTGGTACAAGAATATGAGCGCAAATCACAGACATAGGATGCGAGCCACATAAAGGGCGAGATCCATAGTCACTGTGTGTGCTATAGAAGAACGAGAGCGATAGATAACGAGTGAGATACATAAGAACGAGAGCCATAGTCATTGTGCGAACCACATAAGAACGAGAGTCATAGTCAATGTGCACTGAGCGAGATCCATGTCACAGATAGATGCGATGTGATGCCCCTACAATGTATAGAGAATGAGCCACTGTAATGACAAGAACAAGCTAATTTGAGCCTAGGATTCATCACTGGTTTATTTTCTAGAATGAGTATTGTGATTTGGATCTTAAATATCTTTAAATTAATGCATCATAACAGATCTAACAAATTTACTCAAATTTCTTTAGGCATATTAATTTCTTCTTTTAAATAGCACACGGTAATCTCTTTTGCTAAAGAAATGAGCATTTCTATCCGGAAGGCAACAAGATATTTGTGATACCCTCAGCGACTCCCCAAAAGCCTTTTGGAGTGCCCTTTATCCGCGATCCCATACCATTTTGCTTAACCTTGAACCCCAAACCATGTTCTCCCACACCAACTGGCTTCACTATATTCCTAGCCAACCTCCCACCAGCGTCTCCTCCACCCCTCCCCCACACTTGCCACCTTTTCTCGAAGTAAGACATTAGGAGAAAAATCAGAGTCGTGTGTACCAACAAAGCAACTAATGAGAAGGGATTTAGGCCAAATTCCTTAAGCATGGCATCTAGTCCCTTGATTCCCATATCAATGATTTATTTAATCATGTGGTATGTTCAAGCTTCCCCTCATCCTAAGCCAAACACATTATTCATCTGATCCACAAATCAAGGAGCAGTTCTAATCCGAATAGCTATCAAACTATCAAGGTGGATCATACATTCTCCACGCTTTACGCCACAGTCTTACACCAGTGAGTTTTTGAGGACTTGGGGAGTTGTCACCTCAGGACTAAAGGACAAGCAGGTTCTAGCCCTAACTACCAGACTATTGATCACATCTTCACATTTTGAGTCATTAAAGAGGAGGCTCGTTATCACTCTTTGAAGGTTTATAGTCGTTTAGTAGACTTTCGAAAAGCATTTAACATAATCACGAGGGAGGCAATATTCCAAATACTGTGACATGGCATATCTAAGACCCTACTGGTAGCTATCATGAGACTATATAAGTCAATTTTCGGATGCATCAGGATGGCACACGAAATTTATAACTTCATCTAGAGTACCATTAGGGTAAAACAGGAGTGCCCCCTCTCACCAACCCTCTTTGAGATCTACATTGATGAGCTAGAGTCCTTTCATGAGCATACATCAAGTATTGATCTCCCTATTAGATTTTCCAAAACAGAACACCTGATATTTAATTCCAAGCAATAAATTACTAAACAAATACACAGCGAAGTTCCTAATAAAAATATTTAGCAAAAGCAACTAACAATCTAAATCACATGAATCACAAACATATTTTTTCCCAACAAATCAGTTCTTCATTAATAAAAAACTCAGAACCTACTTGGGCTCCCATCTTGGGATAACGGCCCAACCAAGGAAAAATGGATGCAAAAATTAACCTGAATCTGATCCAGCAGATCTGCCCTAGATCGATGCTTGATCTCCCAATAGATCTAGATCTCCAACCTCTTTGCACTCTCTCAAACTCAACACATGCTCACTAAGATATTGCTCTCAATCTTGTCGTGTTGTTGTGTCTTAGCCTCAACCCTTAGGCTCAATTTATAACTTTTCTAACCTAAGATTGACGGCCAAAATTAGCTCGTCAAGTTAACTAAAGATAAGTTACTTAACTTTAGTTAACTTTCTTATATTTAGCCTTCTTTACTTTAACTCAAGTACTAGTCATAAATTTAGCTTGCATTACAAGCATGCACATGCAACTCACTTAATCCGCATGTCACATGCAAGCTCCTAAAGAGACAAAACAAAGGTCCTCCTTGTCAAGAAGCAAGGCCAAGAGTACCTACCCAAGCTACAAAAATCAACACTCCCTACTCCTATTTGTTGATGACTTGGTCTTGTTGGCCTCTACTCCCAAGGGCTTATAAAGACAAATTTTATTAATGCAGCGGCCAACTTTGTTTTACCTTCGATAGGTAGCAATCAACCAAGGTAAAACCAAGGTTTTGATCTTCCATGTTGCATCAAAGAACTCTCTTACATATTTACAATTCTACTACAGAGGGAACGAAATTGAGATCATCACAGCTTACACTCACCTAGAAGTACAATTCACAAGGCCTCGTTTTGGTTTGCGGCAAGCCCTCTAGCCTTAATTCAGTAAAGGGTATGGTTCCCTAGCCCATTGAGAGATAGTGCTTCAAGAGTAGTTTTAGGACATCTCAACCAAACTCTATCTTATGGAGGTCATTATCAAACCCATTGTTCTCTATAGTCTGCGATCTGGAGGTTGAGCTTATTGTAGATAGACTAGAATAGACTGGAGAGAGTACAAACCTAGCTTCTCAACCACATCATTTGATTTAAGCGGATAGTTCCACGGCCCTTCATTCACACAAAGTTTAGCGTCCACCCTTTCTGCCGTGAGGTCATTTCACGCTCGATTTCTTTCCTTCATAGAATCTAATCTCTTGGAGACTCTACCACTAGGTGAGAGAGGCATCCCTACTTCACACTTTTCTCCTCAAAAAGATCTCACTTCAAATCCTTCCCTAGGTATCTCAACTTCTTCAGATGATTACTATCTCCCTAGAGAAACTTCCCCCATTCGGATTCTCCCTTGATGCGCCAGCAGCCACGCCATCTCTTGTCAATTACACAAGTACTGAACCAAGATATCAGAGAGGATATCTATAGATTGTACATTCCAGTCACTTAGATCTCACCCCTGATGAACCTAGGCTCAAATATGTCTTTCTACCTAGAGCACTTTTTGTGTTATGTGATGGCATGATCGTCTACCCCCTTTATACGTGCACACATTGGATGCACTCACTCAAGATCCTTTTGCGACAACTCTAGGTAAGCTCTCATTGACTCTAGATAGAAATAGATCACCATATACCATGATCTAACAGGGACTACCAAGTGTGCCATCTTTAGGAGCCCTTGATGAAGATGCACCTCATTTCTTTATGTCCCCTATACTATGAGATTAAAGGATGTCATCACTACCTTTATAGGAACTCAAGAGGCTCCCTCTCTACTATCTTTTGTTACCAGGATTAGAGATGCTTAGCCCTCTTCATCAAGGAGATTTTCGGTCACACATTTTAACTCCTCCTACACAAAATGCCCTGCCCTAGGGTGACGAGATCGATTACCTCATACTTCTCCATTGATCCGTCAAATTGGAACAACAAACGGCAAGCAAGGTTCCAGAGTGCACCAAATAGCAAGATGATGAGACCCCAGGTTTCTCTTTAGCCTCCCCCCTCTAGGAGACCACCCGATATTGTTGAGACCAGATCAGAGGTGTCGATCCGTACATCAAGCCACACATCCTCAAAGAATCAGAGAGATCGGCTCCAAACAAATCTAGAGTAGAGCATGCCCTACCCATTAAACTACCTCCTAGATACAAAGGAACAGTCAAAGATCCATTTAGAGTTTCCTTCTTTTGACCTTGAAGGTCAAGAGTATCCTTTGCTCATACACCCCGTCAAGATTATGCAACTAATCTCCTCGATGGTTCCAGAAGACTCCAACAGCAAGGCCAATGTTGCATGAGATCCATTCAGAGTTTCCTTCTATTGACCTTGAAGGTTAGAAGTATCCATTGCTCATACACCCCCTCAAGATTGTGCAACTGAGCTCCTCGATGATTCCAAAAGGCTCCAACAAAAAGGCCAATGTTGCACGAAGCGGAGACGTTTTTGGAAGCAAACCGTCAAAAGCCTCATTTTCCAAAAATCTAGGAAGCAAACCATCTCTAAAGCGTCTCTCTCTCTCTCTCTCTCTCTCTAATATATATATATATATATATATATATATATATTTGCATTTATATTCAAAAAAACATCCAAAATACCAAATTAGTTGTAGAAGATATGAAAACATGCATGTTTGTACATAAATCAAGATAGATATGGCATCCATTATACATCAATGATGAATTATTCGAGCATCAACCATCTAGACTCTAGCAACTACAAACATACATCAATTTTTTAAGCATGTCATAAATAATAGAAGGTAGAAAGTACCAAAATTTTAAACAATAATAGAAAGTAGACATTTAGATGATAAAATCATAAAACATTCAAATAACTTATCTAGCAAGTGAGCAACTATCAACATGAGTCATGACCAAAATTCAAATAATAATGTTCACAAAATAGGCCACCACCAACTACACACTGAACTAGGAAGAGTAAGACAGAAAAGTTCAATTTCACAACACTAACACTCTAGAGTCTAGAGTCTAATCTATGACAAAAGTAGAAAACTACGAATATATCTACTAATTTCTCCTCCTTGCATCACAACCACCACGTGAACCTCCAAGTCCACGTGGTAGTAGTGAAGAAGATTGTGGCCGTGGAAGTTGTAGAATTGTTGAGCCTAGAGATGAAGCCCCTCTTGCACTAGTTGAAGAATGGAACCTGGGGACCATGGGCCGGATGGGGGTGTCATCTCAAATCGATCCTCTATTGGAAACACTGAAAGGGGGGTAAATCAATATTTCTTTTCAGTTAGTTAATTTTAACTTCACATAGCATTAAATGTTATTAGCATTAGATAAACATAAAACAATCATCAACGCCATTCAATAATATACAACAATAAAGACAGTACACCAAAGATTTTTAGGTGGAAACCCTTCCAGGAGAAAAACCACCAAACACTTCTTAATATTTTTATTCAATAGTTTACATCAATTAGGAAGCTCCAACTTCCAAGATTTGCACCGCCAACTAAAGGAAACTTCAATCCCCTAGTTTACAGGCTCCAACCTGAACGATTCCAGTTCCAACTGGACAAATGCTCCAACGCCCTAAGTCTACAGGCTCCAACCTGAAAGATGCACAAATGCTCCAACGCCCTAAGTCTACAGGCTCCAACCTGAAAGATGCTCCAACATCCTATTTACTAGTTCCAACTGGAAGGACATTCCAATGCCATATGCAAGCTCCAACTTGCCCTAGCACCCACCTGCTGCCCTAAAGTGTTCCTAGGCTCCAACCTGAAGGAGACTCCACTCTCCTGCTTTACACGACCCTGTCACCTTGCTCATGTTGATTTGGGCTAGCATCGAATGTGCTCTAGTCACGAAAATTGGTGGAAAAGCTAAGGCACATGAGATCTCCAATACCCAGAAAGAGTTTGGGCAGATTCTAAATAGTTTGGGAGATATTAAAATAATTAATATTTTTAATGAAGTCCCTAAGTCTGAACTTAGGGAATTTAAAATATTAATGTGAATTAATATAAAGCTGTGTTAGAATGGCCCAAAAGTCATGGATCAAACCAGATCTAATCTTAGCCGTTGATTAGGGACTTAATCTCGACCATTGATTTGTCAATGAGAATAAGAGGAGGCTTGAGGGTCACTTGGAGAACACACCAAGAGATCAAGATTTCGACTTTCTGGGGCTGGGTTTGGTGAGAAAGTTGAGAAAGTGATCAGGAGTTGCAGCTAAGGGGCAGTGAATACAAAAGCAAAGAGGCAGAGATAGTGTCAGGAGGATCAGCGAAACAGCCAGGAAAGCTGATGCAGAGGATAGAAGCCGGAACTGGCGAGAACTGTCGAAACAGCCCGGAAAGCTGACGCAGAGGGCAGAAGCCGAAACTGCGGAGAACAATTGAAACTATCGAGAACTGCCGAAACAGCGGGAAACATTGACGCAGAGGGCAGAAGCCGGAACTACCGGGAACTGCCGAAACAGCGGGGAAAGCTGACGCAGAGGGCAGAAGCCGAAACTGCTGGGAACAGCGAAAACTGCAGGGAACTGCGGGAACAGCTGGGAAAGCTAACGCAGAGGGCAGAAGCTGGAACTGCCGAGATTTTTCTTTGTTGGGTGAGCCGGATTTGGCACCCAGATTGTATTCTGAAACTGCTTAATAAATCAAACCCTCAAATAGTTGCAACAATTTTCCCGCATTGGGTTTTCCTGGGGACATTAGTCCAAAATTAACGGTGTCATTTGTGTGCTTGTTTCTGTGTCCTTCAGTCAATGATCTGTAATGTGTTGAGCATGTACTTGTGTTTATTTTCAGTATTTACATGGTAAATAACTTGTTAATTAATCAGAACAAGTAGGAAGGCATAAATCAAAAAGCACATGGAGGATTTCTAACTGTTAGACTTAGAAACTTCAACAGCACAACATGCTGCCACTTGCCTTGAAGGCTCCAACCACCAGATCACCACAGCAAACCATGTTTCACAATTTTCAGACTGGATCCACCTGTGTTCAATATCAAAACAAAGTTTTGTCTCTGTTGGTCTGCAATATTGTCACAAGGTTATCAACTTCTACTACTCAAACCCTAGCTCAACAATTAGCAACACTATCATACCCTGGGACCATCAATATGTTCTGAACAATGTATTTCATAAACTCAGATCAGCAACCTGTAACCCTGAAGCTTCTGCTCATAATAAGTAACAAACCCATATTACAACTTAGGCAAAAACCCTAGCTGTAACATAGGCATCAACATCCAGCAACATACTCAATACTTAAGTACTCAAAGTATGCAATATATTCACATGACTATTCATATAAGCCCTCTTTTCATATAGCATTAACAGTAGCCATACAGTCATCAGCTCTCTGGGTATTCTAAATTAGCCCTATTGATTTGAAATCCTTTGTTAAACATTTAGGCAGCCTCAGGTCATAGAACAAGACATCTTGTGTAACTCCATAATATGTAGTTGTAAACAGTTACTCATTCTGACCAGCAGCTATAATGATTCAGCTATTTTACTTTTAGGAGCAGCACTTAGAAGTTAGAATAATCATATGCATTCATGAATAATGCCTTCAGCAAGCAATATATATGCAATGTCAAACTGTCAAACTGACACAGAGATGATTAACTTTAGATGTGTCAAGAGACCTGTCCCTTAAGTCTGTTGATGTATATCTTGGATGCTCAACCCAAACTGCTATGTATTTCACTGCTATACAATCTACAAAACTGTCAGGTTAATTAATTCAAAGCATTGTACCTGAGGATTCCTTTGAGCTGTCAAGGTTCTGTTGATGATCTAAAGATGCTTTTAAACAGGTCCCACCATAGATCTCACTCACTGATTTGATCCACCCTTAATTTATCAATGTTGTGGATTATACTCCTCAAGCATCAAATCTTTGTTCCTCAGATTGAAATAGACATATCCAAACTGTAATCACTAAAAAAAGAGTTCCAAACTTACCACTAATGTGCAGAGGCAGAATTGTCAACTTGATTGAGAACTATCTTAAGTGTGCAATGTCACAGAACTGAATACTGTAGGTTAATGACCTGATCTGGAAAAAAAGTGATTTAACATTCGTTCACTGCCCTAGAAACCCTTGCAACAGACTAATAAAATTCAGATGTGAACAAACTGGGCCCACTTATGCCAGAAGTAATCAGTCAGTCATGTTCTTCTTTGACAACTTACAATATTCAGATCAACTCAGCGAGGGTTTAGATAACAGTACTAATTACTCAAAATTAACCCAGAAACTCGATTATCATTCAAGACGTTGTTCTTCTTATTAAACAGACTTACACCATCAGCATTAAACCTCTGCCCTTACCTGCCATTAATTCTGTCCATTTTCACACTTCTGTTCATAATTTAGGACTGATTCGGCTCTTGTGAGATCAGACAATACCACAGGAAGTTGTGGCCCTTATCACAGAGATATATCAGAATTTAACTTGCCTTTCTAGGGATCAGCTCTCTCCAACATGCAAAGATCCAGTTAGAGGATTTTAGACAGGCTGCTGATGCAGCTTATACACACAAACAGCCCTAACTAGGACACAACATGTCACAGAACAGTGACTTCAACTTGTGCAAATAGACCTCCTATAAAGTATGAGTTACACAGAGCTGGACTTTCTTTTACTTGGGCAGAAATTGTCCTGCAAACATACACATGAAAACCTCAGATTTTTCTTTTAGTCTTTTGTGCAAGGAGACTCCAGAAGAGGACTGAAAATTTGGCTAGTGAAAGAAAGCTTGATCAATGCTTATTATCTCGAGAAGAATGACGTCTCAAGAACTGAAGATGCCACAAATCTGTGTCCTATGAGGCCTGAAAAGTTTCAACAAATTATCCATAGAAAAAACTCAGGCTTAGGTATGTGAGTGCCCCAAAGGACATATGCTAGATCAGTCCGGAGGAAGGCCAAATGACTTTCATAACCCTGCAAAGCCCTCAACCCATAGAAACAACAACAGTGAAGCCCTAGACCCAAGAAAAGATACAGAAGATGTCTTCCAAGACAACAGGAAGAGCAAAGAGCAATATAACTCAAGCCACTTGTAGATGAATCCCTCAAAACTTTGACCTTACTTCAGATAATCATGACTGCTCCAGGCCGCAGATCTTGGATGAAATCACAGAGAAAATAGCCATTAAGTTCATGCCTTGGAGGAGGGACGAGTGCCCCTTTTATAGTTCCAAAATGGGTGCCATATGAGGGAGCTAACCTTAGAGATTTTAGCCAAAATGTGAGGCTGACTTACTTTTGGAGGGGGACGAAATTTAAAATTTAAATTTTAAATATAGGAGCCAAAAACCCCAAACATTCTAAGGGAAAAATTATTTTTGGATACTTTGATAAAAAATGAAAAATTACCTTCCAAGTATTAGACGTCCTTCTTATCCTCAAGACTTGAACCATACTCTAACGAATGATATGCCACCATATCATCTTGGTATTGGGAACTTTGACCACAGGATGGGGGCTTCGACCTCAGATTGCCCATATCTCCTCAACCGAGAGGAGTTACAAGTCGTGACATATATCATTAGAATCAGTATGACGAGGAGCATCAATTTGAGATGGTCTCCAAATCAAATTCACGGATTTTCATTCTCAGAAACTTCAACAAGTGTGGGGCTTCTAGGGTTTCCTGCCATCCTTCCACGGCTTCTTGTCTATTGAAGTTTCTACTGATGTAATCCATGACGTATATTAAGAGCATTCCAAAACCAACGTTGTAATCAATGACAACACCATTCAACATCCTCATCATCCTAGATAAAAGCACCCTCCAATTGCTCTAATTGCAACACTTTGTCCTCCAATTTGACCTCTACTGGACATTTGTCTCAAACCTTCAAGTCTTTACTTTTCTTTGCATCCTCACAATAATGGTACAACAAATACAAGTTGTAGTGAACATATACCAAGCTCTCTGCCCGATCTACATTTAACCTGTTCCTTTTAACATTGTGGATGAAAGAATAGGTACTCCAACACCTCTCTACAAAAGAAGTGTTTACCACCTGTGATAGCACCCGTAATGCCAAAGATTGTAGAAATGTAGCACCCCCATGCATGTTACAACACTCAAAAGAAGACACATTCTCTCGATCTTTAATTGCATGATTGGTCCCAAATAGACCAGTGCCAAGCATATAGTTGCTCAATTGTTTTCGTAGAATGGCACACTCCTCATCAGGGACTAATTTATCCAATGCTTTCATATAATCAGATAGAACCTCTAGATCTAGGTGTGGTTTTCTCCTGTTGCCCCCACAGGTGTTGGTGTTGAAAGCCATGATGGATGATAGTATTTAGGCTTTAGAACATATGCTAGGCATGCAATTGAATGTTTAGCATTTCCCATCGTTTTTCCACCTCTGCATGAATATAATTATACAAGGTGATATCTCTAGGCTCAACAATGTCTTTAACCTACCCTAACATGCCATCCATCTGCTCATACACTTTCCCAATTACAAGTCAATCTAAATCTACAAACTTGATCATGCAATAAATTAGTTTGGTGAATTGTTAAAAATATTGGATCTGTGAGCAAAATTAACTGTCAAAAATGGTGTCCTTGACTACATTAGCACCATCTCTATCAATGTTTATGTCATCCCATGATTCACATGTCACCATATTAGTTAAAGCTTGTCTCACCTTCACTAGTTGTCTAAAGGTGAGGTGATAGCTTGCAAACCTAGTTTTTGAAAGTTTAAGCAACTGCAACCTAGAGTAAGTGCCATAAAAGTAGTTTACCCTTGTAACCCTGTTACCGCTCAAACTAGCAAGGGACCTAAAAGGGGTTTCTATGAGGGAAATTGCTAGGTCAAGGGGAACTATGGAGACTTAGCCCATTGTCACCACAGTTAACACTCCTTGCTCTCTACGGACTTTCACCAATGGGAGGATACCCGATAGTTAGGAAGTCACTTCTAAAGTGTAAATCAATAAAAAGGCGGAGTGACCCAAATGATTCCCTTTCCAGAAGAGTTAGAACGATAGAGCTTGCTCTTTAAGCAAGGGACTTCATCTTCTAGGGAGAGAGGATAAGGATTGGAGGGTTGAGGGAGAAGGATAAGACATATAAAAGATGTTCTCAATCCCTAAAATCCTTTTTGAGAACTTGATTTCTCGAGTAGCCCTTGATAAATAGGCTTTGGTGAAGAATGGGATCACACGAGGCCAAGTGGACCGAACCCAGGTTAGGGGATGGATTTTGGCAACCAATGTTGATCTTAACCTGGCCAAGGTGAGGGGAAAGGATCAGATAGGAATTTTCAGCCAAAGATGTCAAATTAATCCTACTAGGTTCTAGCCCTATGCAAAACTTGATCATAGAGCTATGGCTTGGGGCATCCGGAGATTCCAACGTCATAATTGCTTCAAATTTGGAGAGTGAGGGGACCCACCAGCGCAGTTGTATCTAGGAGGAAGTTTTCTTGTGGCTAGTTTCCCAAGAAATTGATGCCCTAGGTGACTTAATGGGGCTAGACCTAGAAAAAAGGGAAAAGGGTAAAAAGAGATTTAAAATGATCACCCTTTTTGAGGGACCAGTGCCTAATTCACTTGGGGATATGGAGTCAAGGATAATAATGAAGAAGGATTTAGTTTCTTGTTCAAGGAGCCTCCAAGAGTCAACTTCGTCTAATGTTAGAGGAAAGAGAAGAAAAGTGTCTTTCAAGCATTTATACTTCATACAAATGGTGCAATATTATCAAGATGACATGATCTCTAGGACATTTCATTCATCTAACAATGGCCCATAAAAAGAATAAGCTAAATAGACACGTAATTCCACATTTCGTACATGCAGCAATTAGCCCTAACCATAGCGAAATTCAAATGTATGAAGCAACAAGAAAAATAGCATTAAATTTGCACTTACAATGTTAGAGAGTATATCCAACCAACATCACATTTGCAAATAAGAAGCTCCAAGATATAAATAGCCCAAATGCATACAACAAAATTCATCCATCATCCAAAATAATCCTCCAAGGAAAAAGTGTTAAGTTCTCTAAAGATAGAGAGATCCCCAGTCAAGTGATGATACAAATGAATCCAACTAACTCCTATTTATACACGAATTAGGAGTTCGATTTAGCTAATGAGCTTACATTAGCCCCTAAAATAAAATAATGTGCAAATGACCTAACTTTGGTGACAAGCCCACCAAACTAGCTCACAAATGAAAAGGTAAGCTTCTCAAGAGGACAAATAATAATCTATGCATGTCGTAGGGCCCTCTAAGAGGCCTAATGAGGTCCATGGGTGCCACAATGAAGAATAAGACCCTGAAAAGTAGTGAACAAGGGGTTGGCCCCTTCTAATAACTTGCGGCGCTCCAAATGATTGTGGGGGCACACAAGTGTCCTCATGGGTCTCCAAACAAATTGAAGATGCATGTAAGTTGCCCTTAAGGGTTAGGATGATAATGTAGGAGATACCACATCATCATAGAAGTCTTGGATCATCTGCCAAGTGTGTGGTGTAGATCTAGGGCCAGTGGGGCATGATAGATCAGGTGCATCCTCCTCGTCCAATGGATAAGATATAGCAGTGAATTTCCCCCTTTAAGGTGGGGCAGTTCATTGCCCACCAGGGGTTGGGACAATCATGGGTTCCTATATGATGAGGAAGGTTCATAGAACCAGTTGGAACCAGGGTGATGGCCATGATGATGGGGTAAAGCTTCATGTAATGGCTTTTGCCCACATGCTAAATGTTTTTGTCCCGACCATCTTTTGCATTTTATGGTACTTTTCCTGTTGAATGTGGCCATATATGCTTTTGACTTTCTTTTTAGCTGCATCAACCTTTGGGCTGCATTCCAAGCCATGACCCAATGTAGACTCGATGGAGGAATGTGGACCCAGGTGGGAGAAATGATGAAAAGGGTAATAATGAATGGAAAGGGGGTAATATAAGCGGATAAGGAAGCGAGACCACGCAACCAAAATCGGGGTTTCCCATCAAATATTATCCCTAGAGCCAAATGGTCAGTGAAAGAGATCCCACGGGACTAGAATCCAAGGTTACTACCTAAAAGGGGTCTAGGGGACAAGAGCACAGACCTAACCCATTCTTTCCACTGAATCCCCCCATTAATCCATGCCCAGAAGTGTCCACGATAAGCAAACTATAATACTCAATTTCAAAATGACAAGGCATACCTTTAGATTCGGGAGGACCACCTTCAAACATATGATCATGGCATATGGGCGAGGGACCAATGGCTGCCTCAGGTGGCAGAGAAATGGCACAATGAGCTATTTGATGGCTGCAAGGGGCTGCTAGTTGTCGGTTGAGGACCATCTTGGAGAAAAAATTTATCCTAGGGATATTACCCACAAAATGGTGGGTAACAGCTGGCTCCAACTAGGACGTGATCTCTCGAAGAAGTGGGTGAAGCTACTAGAACGGGAGGTCACAAGAACTCCAACAATCTCCTGGTTACCATAGACATGTCGCCTGCACATATAATAGATGGAGAAACACGGGGCAGCATGCTTTCGTAGCGTCTCACGATTGCGCATGCTAATATGTTAGGCCATAAAATCAACAGAAAATAAAATATGCATCTGTCTATCATGAGAAAAATCATATGACGTTACTTCTAATGCAAAACTAAGCATGCAATGCATTCTACCTTAACATGCATATGATGAAGCTTCTATTAAGTGTAATCATAAAGCCAATGCAACCAACATGTCATCAAGTCAATATAAATATGCCTACTTGGATGATTACTCATGTAGCAAACACTAGAGCGAATGCAAACCCAAACACATGGAGGATGTTGCAGGCGGGAGGTGGGAAAATATGATGCCCACACATGGATTATTATGTGAGACGAGGTAAGAAAAGGATGTAATCTAGTCCATGAGATCTTCTCTTGCAACCAAAATATAGAGATGTCCACCTCTGGCACATCACTTCCACCATTGTCCTTATTATTTATGTCATGGCTTATGGCCTTCATTGGGTTATGATTAGTAGGAAAGGGAGGTCGACGAGATGGAGAGACACAAGTAGGTTGCACATGATGATCACACTAGAGAGGGGATACCATGGAGCGATTAAAACCCTAACAGTACGTCGAAGGAGGAAAAGTATAACCAATGAAGATCTCTTCCTTGACACTATACTCTGGAGGGAGGAGGGGCTCACAGTCACTTGAGATCATATGACTAGAGGCGAGGGAATCATTTAATAAAGACTCAAGATAATGACCAATAGGAAAAAGGAAGGAAGAAGTATTGTATTCAACAGGTTTTGCTTTCCCAAGATCATAATCTAAAGTCTCAAGTGATTTGAAGATAGAATCATACTCATGAGAAGTGGGAGCCTTATCAATTTCACTAGTATCAAAGATAGGATTTCTCCTAAAAGGAAGATTTATCACTTCCAACTGCCCCTCTTTATGCAAAGGAAAATGAAGATTCTCCCCCCCAAGGGTATCAATGGGTATGTCATCACAAATACTGCCCAAGGGGAAAGGAAGACCAATCCCATACTCATCCTCCTTGTCAGTGTCGTAAGTGGGATCACCATCAAATTGAGGACCAGCAATTTCCCATTTATCCCTTTCAATGTGGAAATAATCCTCAATGTCATCTTTCAAGGGGCTAATGGGATCATATTTCTCAAGGTTTTCAGAAGAGGATTCATCGAGAGTAATATCCTTGAGAAAGGTAAGGTTGGACTCAATTTCACTTTCCATAAATTCATCCTTCCCAGCACGTGTCCTCAAAATCATTATTTTCATCATGTGGACCCAAGGAGGACTTGTCTTCTTGCTCATTACCTAGATTCTTAATGTCTTGATGATGCTCGATGAAGGCTTCCTCTTGGGTGGTTAATGCAGGGTGCACTTGAAAATGTCTAAGAAAGCTATCAATGAACTCTTCAATAGATGAGATGCTCCTAGGTTCATGTGTTGAATTTCCACGATCATGGGTCTAGGATAGAATCTTAAAATATCTAACGCTACCAAACCAAGAATCTCAATGATACTACTTCGCACAGCAAAATATAAACAATAGTAAATCACACATGCATAGAATACGGACAACTTTTTACAGTTTTCAACCCAACTTCGTTATATTAAACAACATATAATACAATAGTCTATGGCTCCCATACCAAGGATAATGGCCCTCATACATTCACTAGTACAAGATACAAAACTGGGCTTGGTGTCAGTCCATCGACAACCAATCTACCCTCAACAAGATACTCTAACCATCTGGCTGATGAAGTTGACTCTCTCAGCTCCCCTCAGTCTTACCCTGTACCTGTCGTGTCCTTCGACTCCCGATCTGCAACTCCTGCCTCTATCAATGCTCCGAGTCCATTTGACCACTAAATCTCGGCTATCCAATCTCCTCATTAGTTGATCGTTCGGCCATCAACGCATCAACACATTGAGACTCCTATCGAGTTTTTCACAGCTCCACTTGTGAACAACTCTCGATTTGCCCACTGTTGCTCCTCAATGTTGGAATTTCTAAGTTTAACCCGTTAGAAATTCTTCCTGTACTATCTGATTTATTTCTTCCTACTTGTTCAATTACTTAACAAGTTATTTACCATGTAAACGCTAAAAAATAAATACAAGCACGGTATCAACACATACAGATCATCAACTGAAAGTAAACAAGCACACAAGTGACACCATTGTTTTTGGACTAATGTCCCTGGAAAAACCCAATGTGGGAAAACTGGTGTAGCTATTCAGAGGGTTATATTATTATGCAGTTTCAGAATACAACCTAGGTGCCAGAAATGGCTCACCCAACAGAGAATGCCCTCGGCAGTAGTACCTCTCAGCCGAAGACAGATATTCCGAATGAACGATCCCACAACAACAATGCAGTTTCTGCTGCTCTACGTCACCCTATCCGACTCTCTAGCTCTCAGTCTGTCCCACAAAATGCTCCCAACGCTCCTGCGTCAGCCTCTCTGGCCCGGCGTCAGCCCCCAGACCCTTTGCGTCTCACACGTTGGCCCTCTCTGGCTCTACGCAACTCCTAGCTACCTCCATGTAGCCTCTAGTTGGGTCTGCATCCTTCTCCCGGCTCTGCGCTGATCCTCCTAGTACTAACTCTGACTCTCTACTATGTATTCACTGCCCCTCAGCTGCAACTTTGATCACTCAATTTCCTCAGCAAACCCTGCCCCAAAAAATCGAGTTCTTGATCTCTCACGGTGTGTTCTCCAACTGACCCTCAAGCCTCCTCTTATACTTTTCTCGTTGGTCCATCAACGGGCGAGATTAAATCTCTAATCAGCAGCTAAGATTAGATTTGGCTTGATCCATGACTTTTGGACCCTTCTAACCCAGTTTTATATTAATACCCATTAATATTTTATTTTTCCAAAGTTTAGACTTAGGAACTCCATTAAAAATATTAATTATTTTAATATCTCCCAAAAAGGTTAGAATCTGCCCAAACCAATTCTGGGTCTTGGAGATCTCATGTGCTTTAGCCTCTCCACCAATTTTCATGGCTAGAGCACATCTAATGCTACCCCAAATCAACACTCCCTCTTAGCAAGGACTGTGCTCTAGTAATACTCCTCACTGAGTATCACCCTGACCATCCAACATCGGTCCCTGTGCTGATGCTAGGCCTCCCCGCCCAACATCCTCTGCACTGTTGCATCCTGTACTGCTGCCCATGGCCCCGCCACTGCCACTGTTGCATCTATACGGCAGCTCCCTCTGCATCCGTGCTGCTACCCATGGCCCTGCCACTGCCACTGCTGCATCTGCACTGCATCCCCTCTCATCATGTTGCATCGTGTTGCCCATAGCACTGCCACTGCTAACCGTTGCATTGCAACTCAATTACTGAGAAGTAAGTAACTGATCCTCCCAACTCTGACATCTCTGTCAAGCTAGAAACACTCCCGATGTTGAAGCTCCCTCTGTCGCTGACAAGTGCTCCCTCTACTAACGTCTACGCTGCTGCAACAACTCCATGCATCTCGCATTGTTACCTCAAGCTATCCCGGGACTCCTGCACTATAGCACCCTCTGTCAATCCATCCGCATCTATCTCTACCGACATCCGCCAGTCCTACTACTTCTCTTCGGGACTCCCGTCGCAAGGTATAATCCAAGAGGTTGGGTACCTCAAGGATCCTGCCCCTAATCGTCTATAGTCTGTCTGACTACAACTCGATGTCTCTCCACTTCCTCTCAAGTGGCGCATGAGCACTCATGGCATAGTCGTCCTCTGTCTCCACTTCTTTCTTCGCCCTTGCTAGCGTTGCCTTGGTCTTAGAAGCCTCTCCCTTACTCTTCTTCCTCAGACACTGGTTCGCACAATGACCCAGTTCCCCACAATGGAAGCATTTGACCTTGGAGAGGTCCTTCTTCTTTCTCTTCTCCTGCTTTCCCGCAGATGCGAGAGCCGCATCTTCTTCTTCCTCCTTCTTGATTCTGACCCCTTTTTCACTACTCCCCGCCTTGGTCACCCGTCTGATCTCTTCTTGATGAAGAGCCGCCCACAGTTCCTCCCAATCCTCTGAGACTGTTTTCAATGCGTCCTCACCATCAGTTCTTGATCCGGCGTGGCCCCTATGGATATTAGTTGATCACGGATCTCCTTCAATCCACTGAGGAAGACATCTATTTGCTCTCCCTTTTGCATCTGGTATGACCGCAACTGATTTTCAAGTAACACCTTCCTCTACACGGAAGTATGCTAGTACAATTTCTTCATGGCCCCCCACGTCTCATTTGTCGTGTCCTTCTCGGCAATATGCGACACCCCATGATCCTTGACCCCATCAAGGATGATGCACTTTGCCCTGGCCATTGCCTCTTCGTACTTCTCATTTTCAGCTAGGTCAACTGGGATCGCTATCGTTTTCAAGGCGAAATGCTTGATGCGATACCTGTCTAGAATGGACAAGATCCTGGCCTTCCAGACTACGAAGTTGGAAGCTCCATCTAGTCTATCTTGATCTCTCAGCCCATTCACTACCATCTTGCTACTCTACTTTCGACTCCTTTGAGTCTCTTTACTTCCCTCCTGGAAGTCCTCGATTCGACTCCCTCTAAGTCTCGATTTCCTTTCTGAAAATCCCTCCTCCTTAGTCTTGCCCTGTTAGGTACTGTTCTGACCACAGTACCCCACTAGCTTCGCTTCGCAAATTATCTGCAGCCCCCTATTCTTCAGCGACTTGAAGAACTGAGCCTCTAGGCTCTGCGCAATCCCAGCACCGGCAAAATTTGCACCTCCTAGCGACAGCGTCAATCCTTCCTCGCTGAGAAAGATGACCAAGCATTGCATAGGTCAAGTATGCTCCTCTCTGCCACTGCGTTAACCCTCCTCTTGGCTCAAACTGATGACGCAAGCACTCTGCGTCGCCCCTTCCTTGCTGCTTTCTGTTAGGAACAACTTTGTCACTCGGCACAATCGTTTTCTATTGTTACTACTCTGCTCGGCCAATGCCTTCAATTATCTTATCATCTGCAACCACGCTCTGATACCATGTTGGAATTTCTAAGTTTAACCTGTTAAAAAATTTTCCTGTACTATCTGATTTATTTCTTCCTACTTGTTCAATTACTTAACAAGGTATTTACCATGTAAATACTGAAAATAAATACAAGTACAGTATCAACACATACAGATTATCAACTGAAAGTAAACAAGCACACAAGTGACACCGTTGTTTTTGGACTAATGTCCTCGGAAAAACCCAATGGGGGAAATCGATGTAGCTATTCAGAGGGTTTTATTATTATGCAGTTTCAAAATCAACCTGGGTACCAGAAATGGCTCACCCAACAAAGAATGCCCTCGGCAGTGGTACCGTACCTCTCAGTTGAAGACAGTTATTCCGGCTAAAGCACTGGATGAACGATTCCACAGCAACAATGCAACTTCTATTGCTCTGCGTCACCCTATCCGACTCTCCAACTCTCAGTCTGTCCCACGAAAAGCTCCCAGCACTGCCTCTAGGCCCTGCGTCAGACTCTAGCCCAGCGGCAGCCTCTCTGGGCTTTGCATCAGCCCCTGGACCCTCTGCGTCTCACACGCTAGCTCTCTCTGGCTCTGCGCAGCTCTTCGCTACCTCTACGTGGCCTCTAGTTGGCTCTGTGTCCCTCTCCCAGCTCTGTGTTGATCCTCCTAGTACTAACTCTGCCTCTCTGCTATGTATTCACTGCCCCTCAGTTGCAACTCTGATCACTCACTCAATTTCCTCAGCAAACCCTGCCCAAGAAAATTGAGATCTTGATCTCTCTCGGTGTGTTCTCCAACTGACCCTCAAGCCTCCTCTTATACTTTTCTCGTTGGTCCATCAACGGCCGAGATTAAATCTCTAATCAACGACTAAGATTAGATTTGGCTTGATCCATGACTTTCGGACCCTTCTAACCCAGTTTTATATTAATACCCATTAATATTTATTTTTCCTAAGTTTAGACTTAGGAACTCCATTAAAAATATTAATTATTTTAATATCTCCCAAACCGTTTAGAATCTACCCAAACCATTTCTGGGTCTTGGAGATCTCATGTGCTTTAGCCTCTCCACCAATTTTCATGGCTAGAGCACATCCGATGCTACCCCAAATCAACTCCTTCAACTCTCGATCTGCAACTCTTGCCTCTATCAATGCTCCAAGTCCATCTGGCCACTAAATCTCAGCTATCCAATCTCCTCACTAGTTGATCGTTCTTCCATCAATGCATCAACCCATCGAGACTCCTATCGAGTTTTTCATAGCTCCACTTGTGAACAACTCTCGATTTGCCCACTGTTGCTCCTTAGCTACTTAAGGACTTTAGCCCACTATGGTCTTCCTACATTGCTCCGATGAAGACCAACATAGGGCACGAGGGTTGCCACCTATCACTGCAAGATGTCCATCTCCCACAATGAACACGGGCTAGGAGGACTAACCATCTTCTGTTGTAGATGTCCTTCTCCACACATAAGTCTTGGGCTCCACAAACTGTTCCTGGCTAATCAGAAGACCCTTGAGCTCAACAATTGCCTCTCTTGCAACCACCTTTGTCCATCAAGGTGTTGCTCACCAGGCTCCAACATGGACACTATCACGTTGTCCTCCAGCAGACCATAAGTACCCAATCTCGTCCACACTTGGTCTTCTCTCATGTTGCTCTCCAACAGTCCACGAGAGACCAAGTCCACAATGTAGCATCTGCACCTAGTTAGGGCATCCCCACAGACTCCACCAATAGACTCCAACGACTAACTTGACCAACGACTAATTTTGACCGTTGGTCAAGTTAGCCGTTGGAAGCTCTGCTCAGACTATTTAACACGCAAAGCTGGATCTGTTTCTTCAACTTGTCCTGACGATGAACCACACTGGTTGGTTCGAAACGCGTCGACAAAGGTTTTCTTCATGTGATTTTCGCCAAAACTCTTCTTATAATTAATTAATTTTGATTAATTAACCATATTCCCTAAGTTTAGACTTAGGAAATATTACAAAATTGGTTAATCATCTAATTAATTCATTTCTAGGTGGAATTTCCAGAAACGATTTTTGGGTTTTGAAAGTCTTATGTATTCTAGCCTCTCCACAAAATTTCAAGGTTAGAACACATCCGATGCTACAAAAACTAACATTAGGATGAGCTTATTTCCAGTTTACTAGAATAATCATCAAGATGCCATGCATAGAGTTGGGGCTTCAGTTAAGTGGAGTCTTCATCAATTTGACTACAGTACAAGGTGGCAGTTACAAGTTCAGTTAGAGCAAGTTAGTCTTTGGTCTTGATTGAAGGAAGAATGAGTTAATAGTACAAGTGTTGATTGGAGAGAGAATCAGTTGGACTCTCAATGAACTTGTCAATCAAAACTCGAGTATCTAAATTGAGTTAGGCCCCTTGCATGCTAGAAATGGGGTCTACAAAGAGGAGGACAAAGGCACAGGAAATCATAATTTTTGTACACAAGGTTTGTGCGACAAGACAGTTCACAAGTTTGTAAGAGTATCCTTGATTGTGGAGAGCGCAAAGAGCTTGTGTCCTAATAAATAGGAGATCACAAGTGCACAAGGATTTAGGAGACTGATTGTGCACAAATTTGAAGAAGCTTGTGTCCTAAGAAATAGGAGGCACAAGTGCACAAGGAAATAGGACTTGCACTAGGAAATAGGAGCAAGTCTTGTGCTAAGAAATAGGGGATTTGCGCAAGGAAATAGAGTTGCCAAGTGCGCAAGGGAATAGGAGAAAAATCAAGGGATTAGCAGAGAAAGTCAAGGTATTCAGCAGGGAATAGTTGTGTGCTAAAGGGCCGAGATCAAGCAGTGATCAAGGCAGGTCGAGATCAATTGTATTAGCAGAGATTTGTGAGAAGAAGCAAAACACTTTCTGAGAGATAGATTGCTTTGTAGTAGATCCAATTCCTCAAGAACAATCAATAAAATTCCACAACCAAGGAAGCAAGTTTTCCTGTTAGGTTTCCTAAGTAAACAAGTGTGGCAATTTGTGTGATCTGTTTTTATCTCTAGTGTTTTTATTCCATTGCTTCTAATTTGTTAAGAAACTTTGTATCATGGTGAAAGTAAATTTGGTTTCAGTTTTCAGTTGCCTAGTTTTCAATAATTCACTAAGTAGTTGCAGAGTTTCATGGAAATTTAACATGGTATCACAACAAAGATCAATATAAAGACCGGTATCAGATTGACTAATTAGTGAATAACGCAGATCAAGTAGAAGGCTTGCGCTAGAGTTTGAAGAGGATCTCTCTGGATAGTAATATGGTGTTACTAAGACTAAGGGCAGATCACAGCTTATAGGTAGCCTCGAACTTCTGATCATGGAAGGAGCGAATCTTAGTAGTGTTGGAGGATAATGGGGTGCTCAAGTTTGTGAAACAACAAATAGTGCCACCTCAAGATGCCCAACTGTTGATCTAGCATAATAAGAATGACACCAAGGCGAGGAGGATCATTCTTGAGGGTGTTAGAGACCATATTATTCCTCCTCTCCGTGAGAAGAAGACGACATATGAGATGCTTAAAGCCATCTTAGATCTATATTAGGGTTCCAGCGATGCCAGGAGGCTTGCTCTCAAACACAAGCTAAGAAATATCTAGATGAGCAAAGAAGAGCCCATCATTATGTATCTTTCCCAATTCACCTAGGTTTGAGATGAGCTAGATGGAGTGGGCAAGGCAGTAATAGATAAAGACCTTGTGAGTCTTGCGCTATTGGGACTTTATAAGTCATGGGAGAATTTCCAGGATGCAATCAGTGGCAAAGAAAATCTACCGAGTTGGGAAAGGCTATGGAGTGATTGCATTCAAGAAGAAATCCAAAGAGGGAGGAGAGTTAGGAGATCAACTCCAACAGAGGATGAGAACTTTTCCCTGGCAGGAAAAGGTAGCAAAGCCAAGGGCAAGAAGGGCCAAGGAGAGGTCAAGTCCAGTGAAAAGGACAAGAAGAAGAAGAAGGTTCTAAGCAAGATCAAGTGCTTCCATTGCCATGAGTTTAAATACTATGCCACTAAGTGTCCTAATTGGAAGGAGGAGTCCAATAACGATCATGTGGTTGCATCAGCTAAGGTAGATGTGTTTTCTTCTCAGTTCAAGAAAGATTTCTCATTAATAGCTTGCATGGCAAGCTCACCAAACAACAATGTATTGTATATTTATTCAGGAGCATCCTTCCACATGACTAGAAACAAGGATTATTTCAATCAACTGAAGGAGAAGGACATGCAATTTCAAATTGAGCTAGAGATGATGGCAAGTACGCAACTAGGGGAGTTGGTACTGTCAATTTTGAGATGGAGTCACATAGCTCTCTCCATCTCAGAGATGTCCTCTATGTTCCAAGCTAGAAGAAGAACCTTGTTTCAGTAGCTACCCTTGAGAACAAGGGTTATGATGTCATCTTCAGGAGAGGTAAGGCTTACCTCAAGCACTTAGCTTCTAGGTGTAAGAAGCAGATAAGTGTGAGGATGAAGAATTTGTAACTACTACAGGTTGAGATAGGCACAGCCTTGAGCAGCAAGGCAAGAAGTGCGCAGAGTAGAGACAAAAGGGTTGAGGAGAGCAGAGCTTTGAGGATGTCCTTACAGCGAAAGCAGGTTAGAGCTCCCAAGAAGGAGCCTCAACTAGTATCACAGTTTGAGTCTCGACTAGTTGGCAAGTGGGCCGACCAGCATGATGATGAGGAGAAGAGATCAGGACGAGTGGAGGCAGCCACTCAATCAGCGACTCCCAGAATAGGGAGGAGGAGAGCCAAGTGGGCCAATCAAGAAGCCCAAGAGCGAGTTGAGACCCCTAGCCCTATGTTCAAGCAAAGTAAGCGGCCACAGAGGTACACCCGTTGTATGGCACTGATGACTGAGTTGATAGACTCAAAGCCAAAGCGAAAATCAGTAGTAGGCTTAGTTGGGGTGTACAAGGTGCATCCTAGGAGCATGGTTGGAAGGAGCAGGTCTTCAAATCAGATTCTGCAGTAGGAAGCAGGGAAGTCTTCTAGTTTAGAGGGAGTAGCTACAACAACGAATAACGGGGTGGTGTTGGAGACAGATCCATGTGGAGGATTTTCTTCCACAAGTACCTTCCTCGCTAAGAGAGACTGTTGAAAATGTAGCGAGCAAAGGTCTTATGGCTTGTGCCTTACCCAATGAAGATCTCAAATTGTCTTTCTCTCATTATGAGTGCGAGCTCATGAGTTAGACTTTAATTAGGGCGAGTTTATTTAAATTTTACTAGAATAATCATCAAGATAGCACGCATAGAGTTGGAGCTTCAGTTAAGTGGAGTCCTCATCAGTTTGACTACAAAATGAGGTGCCAATTACAAGTTCAGTTAGAGCGAGTTAGTCTTCAGTCTTGATTGAAGGAAGAACGAGTTAATACTCCAAGTGTTGATTCGAGAGAGAATTTGTTGGACTCTAAGTTAACTCATCAATCATAACTCAAGTTTCTAAATTGAGCTAGGCCCCTTGCATGTTCAAATTAGGTCTATAAAGAGGAGAACAAAGGCACAAGAAATCATAAGTTTTGTACACAAGGTTTGTGAGACAATACAATTCACGAGTTTGTGAATGTATCCTTGATTGTGGAGAGCACAAAGAGCTTGTGGCCTAAGAAATAAGAGATTACTAGTGCGCAATGATTTAGGAGATTGATTGGGTGCAAATTTGAGGAAGCTTGCGTCCTAAGAAATAGGAGGCACAATTGTGCAAGGAAATAGGAGGACTTGTGCTAGGAAATAAGGGATTTGCACTAAGAAATAAGGTTGCCAAGTGTGCAAGAGAATAGGAGTAGGATCAAGGGATTAGCAAAGCAAGTGAAGGTATTCGGCAGGGAACAACTATGTGCTAAAGGACCAAGATCAAGTTGTGATCAAGGCAGGCCGAAAACAATTGTATCGACTGAGATTTGTTAGAAGAAGCAGAATGCTTTCTTAGAGACGGATTGCTTTGTAATAGATCCAATTGCTCAAGAGCAATCAATAAAATACCACAACCAAGGACGCAGGTTTTCCCTATTGGGTTTCCTAAGTAAACAAGCATGTCAATTTGTGTGATGTGTTTTTATCTCTGGTGTTTTTATTTTGTTGCTTCTAATTTGTTAAGAAACTCTGTATCTTGGTGAAAGTAAATTTGGTTTCAGTTTTCAATTGCCTAGTTTCTAGTAATTCACTAAGTAGTTGCAGAGTTTCATGGAAATTTAACATAATCCCATTGATCTACTTTTGTGGTCATTTCTCAGACATTAATTATATTATCTTATCTTATCTCAAATTGTCTCTTACAATTTATCATCTCCTTTGTGTCTTACACAATCTTTTGCAATCTTTAATTATGCCTCGCCAGACACCCTTCGTTATGGCCTTGATATCATGTCATAAAGTCATGCAAAATTCAAAGGGAAGTTGATAACACAAAAAAAGGAATAGAAAGATACTTAGATGATATTATTCATTGGTGTAATATCATAATACATGCGTGAGAGAGAGGGACATAAGTTATGTCAATTACATAATGCCCAATTCATAACTTTTAATTAATGTGTCTTACGTTTAACTTAAACAACACAACTTATACCTCATTTTTAATTCATTAGATAAAACGATATTATAAATTATATTATATATATATAACAAAATGTATGAGGTTTTTCAATAGATCACAAAGGAGCAACAACGTTTAGAAAAATGAGAATTCAATTCTTTTTTCAATTTGTCAATGTTTATTTCGATGAATAAAGCATACATTAAGGATTTAATCTTAAAAACGATAGTTTTGTCAATAGAAGTAGCATTTAATACTCTACCATATCACCAAGCACCAACAATTGACTAATGAGGTTGAAGAGTTTCAAGCAATCCCCTAAAGATCCATTCTTGTTGTGGTCTTCCCCACCCTAAGGGTATGTTAATGAACCTGGCTTCAAATCCCAAGCAAATTTGACAAAATAATCCCCTTAAACTCGGCATCTAAACCAGAAGAAGTTTGTGTTATGTGATGAAGGCCCTTGTGGCATGCTACTTGATGTGGGAGCATTTCTCCAAGTCAACAAGACCTAGGAGGTTTTGTCACATTTACTAAAGGAGTGGGTTCCCTTAATTTAATTTAAGCCAAATTTTAGTAATTAAATATAGGGAGGGATTTGATTTTCTTGTTGAAATAGAGATTTAGGAAATGAGAAATTATTTCCTCATCGACAATTAAAACACTATTTGGAGAGATTTGTCAAGGAGTTAGAGGTTTTAGGCTTAGATTTTATATTTTCCTTATATGACAGATTAGATTCACCATTAGTGAATCTTAACAAACCATCATTGTTGTATATAATTGACCTTTGGAAATGAAAGTAAGTCGCTAGAAGAGAAGAGAAAAGGAGATAGCCAAGAGAGGCTAAGGGACCAAGAGAGGTCCAATAATCATGTGAATTAGTCCAAACTTGTACAGATCCTATGTTAATTCGAGACTGTGTGTACACAATTGAGTCCTTGCATGTGAGTTGATGTGCAGGACAGAATAGGCAGAGGTAAGCTTAATTTGATGAAAGGATTTCATGATTACGAAGGGCAGAGAAATAGGTTAAGTAGTTGGGAAGTTAAGCTCGCAAGCCAATCCTCTGTTATTGACGAGATGTTGTTGTTTTAGGGCTTATCGATTATCGGAGTCGAGAACAACATACCGAAGGACTTAGTGAAAAAAAAGCAAGGTAAAATTTTTCATCAACTAAAGTGAAGATTGCCACTGGAGTCAAGGTACCACCTGGCATGGTTCTAGCCCAAACCTTTGGTTTTGCAACAAACCCCTCTGTAAGTCGGATCCCAGATTTCCACATGAAGAGTGAGTGTGGTGTTAAAGCAAACAGATGAAGTAAGGATATTCGGGCCAATCAAACCATATTCGGGTGGATTTCATTCGAGGACACTGGATTTTGAAGCATTTGCAAAGTGTTATCCAACTCACAGGACATTTGGCTATTCAATAAGTAAAGGAGTGGATCACCCGTATCCCTAGATCAGCCAGATCAAAATCTTTATCCAGCATGGACCCCAAATTGAGGCGTAACGTTGTATCTGGTCATGACAACATCAGGTCTGGTTGGAAGTTTATTACTCCAAGCAAACTCTAGATGGGCGGATCATCGAACCACATCCGGGCTACAGAGCATCCGGCAGTCAAATCGAGTATGAAGTCGAGTGAAGGGCAAATCTCCAAATGCAAGGATCAACATGCTATTACAAAAGATCTTCAGGTTGAATAAGAGCTATTCAGCCTTGGAAGAAAAACTAGCATCAAAGAGGTGTTAAAACCCCGTATGACCGAATCAAGGTAAGCGTCGTGTGTTAAAATTTGAGGTTTAAAGCTTTTGCCTTATAACAAGGAAATGTTAACAGGTCAGGTCGAAAGGCCTTAGTTCCTTTTCGCCTAGGCAGGTGGTTCCAAGCCCTCGAACACATGCTTGAAGGTGGTGAAGCCCTAGTGCTTACGGGGCTATGAAATTTGAAGTAGGCGGGGGATTTAGCATTGTTAGTTTTTCTTTGGGAGTTGTAAAGCACTCGAAGTGTTGTGTTGTGGGGACAAATTATTTAAAGATCTCACCAGAGACCTAAGATCCATGAGAGAGAAGCAGGTTAGATCGATCCAAGAATAAATTTGGCCACCATGTTTTTATTGGGGAAGTTGGATGCCCAGTTGGCATCATTACTAGAAGCACTTCCAACAAAGAAAAAAAAATCTACCATAGTTACTAAGCTACTAATATTTCAATACCATAGTTGAGAGCTCGCTAAGAGTTCAAAAAGGCAAAAGGGGCTCACATGACCTCTTCTATATGACAGAACAACTTCTCTTTTCGAACAATTCCAGTAGTTGACCACATCCTTCCCTTCCGTACAATAACTTCTGCCATACCCTTCTTCCCATCCCAACGTGCCACAGAAACATCTTTTCTGCAAGCATGCAAATGATCAGATCTTCTTTCAACAAAAGATATGATAAACAGATGCCTGGAAAAATTAATTCACTGGAAAATTGTGCATGCCTGAACTGCAGTTTGGGAACACGATCAGAAAAATAAAGTGACTGTAGTTCTTCATCAAAGTCATCTGCATCATAATCTGAGTCCGATAATTCAGCAGAAACTCCCCAGTCAATCTCCAATGCAGGGCAGGAAGGGACATCCATCATAATATAGAGGACTTAAAGATGCCAAACTGCAAGCTTCAGAGAAATCAAAATAGTTTTAGGCATTTGACTAAACAATATTATAAGAAACATATGCCAACGGCTTGTATTATCAGTGAAATAAATCAGAGTTTGATATGGATACCCAAAATCTCAATGCTGCTATGATTATGATGACAATGACTATGTTTTACCATAGTAGATTTTCTGCTTTCTACTTACTACTATATCTTGACCTGACAAGAGTGAGTACCCATACAAAAGCAGTGGGCTAGCAGGGCAATCTCGGTCCTCATATTAATCTCTCAAATTACATGCAAACCAAATATGAAATAGCCTGTATTTGAACCTTTACTCAATTGCTAAAATACTCGTATAAAATAGATAAACATTAAAAGGCCTTTATATTTTAACAAACCCAGTGTAATCATGGCAATTACTATGTTCCACAGTAAAAAAATTGCTGTGTTGTACTTGCTACTGTATCTTGACCAGAATGAGTACTTATATGCAAGCAGTAGGTTGGCAGGGGTGACCTCCAATTAATCGCTCAAATCACATATATGCAAAGAAAAATATGAAATACTGCGTCCATGAACCCATAACTGTTAAATTCTTTGTATAAAATCAACAACATTTAAACTCTCTTTTTATAAAACATGTACACAAATTTTCTAAATTAACTCCTGAGATCTCATTTCTATCTGGCAAATCATTTAGATAACTGAGATATATCATTTGCACAAACACTACAAAAACTTATGATATTTGAAATGAATTACAATGAAAAGAAAGGACTATAAACATATTAAACAACTTGAGAGTCGAGACTGTAATACACTATATATAATACTTCCTAATGTAAATCTGTGTGCCTTTTCTTGGATGTTCTATGGAAAATATCACAGTTCCATTGCACACACTGACCTATAAGACTGCAAAGCATGCTTACCGTATTGGTGAAAGATCCAAGTAATGAGTCCCGGATATCTATTATTTTGCTCATCTTTTGGCCTTTTTCATGAATATTTGAGTTCAAACTTCCAACCTACCCGTTTTGTACCCCTTAGATTCCCTAAACCATCTATAATAAGTTAATAACCATATATTATTCAGTAAATCTTTGCAATGTGACCAGTTTGGCAGCTTTTATGGTGATTTTGAATGAATTTTTACAGTTTGAATATTTATCATATGTTGAGTGCTGACAATCTATGCTGTAGAGCAAGTTAAAAAATCTGGTGCGCTGCAGAAATCTGTGCAGTGTGCTGCAAAAATTCTATACAGTGTTGATTTGTGTAGCTTGGGAGGTACTCCAAGCCTTAGGGTTCAGGGTTTGGAGGGAAAAGCACCACAAGGGTCACTTGTGGGCTTGGAACCCTAGTATGGGGTTTTGCACCCAATAGTGTTTGGGATAATTCCAGAGTCACATTTCTACATGTGATGGCATGAGACGATAGAGGGCAGAAAAACGAATCTAACGCTTCGAGAATCGTCGAATTCCGAGTTGTAGAAGTGGAGAAATGAATTTTTGAAGTTGACAAATTAATAATTGGTTTTCAAGTCATGTAGGCTTGATGTAAATCACTCCAATAGAAAGGTCTCTTCACTAATTTGTTGGAGCCCCTCTTTAGGCTATAAAAAGAGTGTGAAGGCATTGTTTTAGAGCATCCAACAAGTGCAACACACACAAGAAAGAAGAGCTCGGACATATTTGTGAAGCTGCAGCAACTAAAGGGATGGAACAGCGAAGGGCAGGGACTGTTTCTAGTGCTGTTTCAGGTGACTGAAGTGCTGGAGGAGGCCGAGGAGAAGAGCTGGAAGGCCGAGACTGTTGGGGGTGTTTGCAGAAAAGAGGTGAGAAGTGATTGTTTTGGAGGGCTGTTAGGGTGCCGCAGAAACTGAGTAGGCCGCAGGCCTAGCCTCTCCAAAACAGGCCAGCGTTGGGGTGTTAAGGGCTGCCATTTGCCCAGAACAGCAGCCCACAAGGAGGCCATCCCACCTTGCCTAGGCCGCAGCAAAAAGGAGGCTGTTAGGGAGAATTTTGAAGGGCTGTTGCAGAATGCACTTGCCCTAACCAGTCACAGCAGTACAGTAGTATAGCAGCAAGTTAGCAACATTGAATGTGTGTTGGACCCACGTTTTTGGGTTAGTTCTGGATCATGACATTGCTGTTGATTTCTGGTAGCATCGGATGTTCTCTAAGCCTCAAAATTTGCAGGGAGTCTAGGACACATGTATTCCAGAATACCCAGAAATCGTTTTGGGAAATTCCACCCGGAGACAGTGTTATTAAAATAATTAATTATTTTTAATGGATGTCTAAGTCTAAACTTAGAAAATTAAAATAATTAAAGGATGTTAATTAAATTGGAGGTAAAACTTCTAGAAGAAGATGAGGATCAAGTCAAAATGATTTGAGCCATTGATTAGAATCTAATTTGGGTCGATGATTGATCAACGAGAGGATTATAAGAAGAGGTTTGATGGGCATTTGGAAAACACATCGGATGAGAGATCAGAGATCGATTTTCTCAAGAGAGCAGTGCGGCAGTTGCTGGAGAAAGTAATTGAGGAGATTTCTTGCAGTGAGGGGTAGGGATAATGGGCATTTGGAAAACACATCGGCTGAGAGATCAGAGATCGATTTTCTCAAGAGAGCAATGCAGCAGTTGCTGGAGAAAGTAATTGAGGAGATTTCTTGCAGTGAGGGGTAGGGATAATTTTCCGAGGGAAGTTTTCCTGATCCGGAGAGTGCAAGGCAAAGAAGGAAGAGAGTAGTCCGAAGAGGCGGCATTGGGCCATGCAGAGGCAGCGTAGAGCTACGTTGTGGTAGCGCAGAGCTTCAGAGGGAGTCTGTATTTCTGCTGAGGAATAGTTGGGATCTAGTGTTGAAGCCGAGGTGTGAGACCAGGAGGATAGAGGGTTGAATTTTACAGCAAGCAGAAGATCAAGAGGAGGTGCAGTGCAGTACCAGCAGCAGTGACGCAGTACCTAGGTAGGTGTGACGCAGTGTTGCGAAGAGACTACGTAGAGAAAGTGCAAAGGCTTATCTCCAGTGCAGATTAGGTGTGACGCAGTGTTGCGCGGAGACTGGGTAGAGACAGCACAAAGGCTCATCTCCAGTGCAGATCAGTGCCAGATTTCCCAGTGACAGGGTGAGATCATCTCACTATCTTTTTGTTCAGTTAGATCTCTGTTTAGGATTGCCAATTTGGGCATCCGAAGAATTGTACTCAAACAACAGTGTCACTTGTCTGTGTTATTTCTTCTTGCTCAGTTCTTGTTTCCGCATATTATTTATGTTGTGAAGGCTGCAATTGTATTTACTTTGATATTTAGAGTGTAACACAGTCAAATAACTTGCATGAAATAACAAGTAGGAGAAGTAATATCAGTTTGCTGCAATAGGGAATTTGAGTCTCCAAATTTTCACAATTGCAGTTTGTGGGAGCCAATTAGAAAGGCTGACTTAGAGAGTGAGAAGCCTTTCTTAGGAGTAGATCTCGCAGTGACATGATTGGGTACCATTGATCTAATTGCAGAGCAGTATGTTGGCTACCCAAAGTAGCCCTAGGGCAGCAAACAAGAAGAACATTGTTGGTGCGTGATTGGGTGAAGTTTGCAGCCTAAAGAGCAGTACTTTGATAGACAAAAGTGACTGCTAGATTGGCATATTGAAGCTCAGGAATTGGCCAGCCTAGAGAGCAGTTGATGAGCTCGTGTACATGCAGCAGAAGTGACTTGCAGCATTGTTAGGAGGCAGCCCTCTTGGAGTCTTGATGTGTAGTAGCCTTGATGGACTAAGGCACTACTAGTGAGCAGTACGAGAGCGAAGGACCAGCAGGACAAGATAAGATATCAAAGTTGCACAATAAAGTTTGTCATTGTATCTTGTAAACCATAGACTGTTGTATTACTTAGTTTGTTTAATATAACAAAGATTGGGATTGTACAATTTTGTTAAAAACCGTGTATATTTGTGCATATGTGATTTACTGCTTTATATTTCCGTTGTGCAAAGTAGTTTATGGTTGAGATTCTTGGTTTGGTAGCGTCACTAATTTTAAGACTCTAACCTAGACCCAAGGTCGTGGAAATTCAACATGGTATCAAAGGGTGTCTGAGCTACTTTGGAAGTAAATGAAAATCAGAGTTGTGCGCAACGAAGTACAACATGAGAGGGAGTTGGTCACATTGTAAGTGAAGGGCTCACTACAATGTCAAAGTTGCAAGCAAGTCTCCGGTATGAGGAGAGGTTGGAGGGGTTGTCCAACTATAGTCCTTGGAAGGAAATGATCAAGTTGGTCTTGCAGGTCAAAAGGCTCTGGGGTTTTGCCGAGAAAGAGATCAAGAAGCCAACTAACCCTGAGGAGTTGAAAATATATGAAGATTTGGATGCAAGGGCGAGATTGATCATCCTAGATGGTGTGAAGGATGCCCTAATACCTAAATTGTCTGGGAAGAACAACGCATGTGAGATGTGGATGGCTATTCAAAATTTGTTCCAGAATAAGAACAAGAACTATTGGAGGATAAGTTGAAGTCCAACAAGATGACAAAGGGTGAAAGTGTGACCTCGAATCTGACGAGATTGTCTCAAGTCAAAGATGAGCTTGCTACCATTGGTGTGTCTACCTCAGATGGAGATATGGTAAGGATTGCCTTGAAAGGGTTCACCGAGGATTGGAAGCCCTTCATGAAAGGGATCGTTGCCAGGGAGAAGCTGCCAGACTGGGATAGGTTGTGGGATGGCTTCATTCAGGAAGAGTTACGAGATGAGGATCTTCATCTGAAGAAGAAGGCTTCAAATGATGACATGGCACTTGCAGCGAGAATGAAGGGCAAGACAAAGAAGTACTTGAGTAAAGTCAAGTGTTTCAACTGTGGCATGTGGGTCATTATTCGTCGAGATGTCCGATGAAGAAGAAGCGAGATGAGGAGAAGAGGAAAGGAAAGCAGGTTGTCAATGTTGCCACTTCAGCTAAGATAGATGATCTCTCCAAGAGATTGGAAGAGGAGGACTTTGCGACGAAGCATATGACAGGGTCACAGGAGGTTTTGGAGACTCTAGCTGAATGGGACTCTAAGTTGCACATGGTGTTGGCGACAAGAGTCAGTTGGAGATCTGAGAATCGGGAGTTGTGCCATTCAAGATGGAGACAGGACGTGTGATACAAGCACAAATTCCTGAAACTAAGAAATGGGATCATCCTCCCCCCTCGTGTCCCATATCCCACGTGGCAGACATGATTCTCAAGGGACACATGTCCAATTCGTGGCTCGAGCGTGTCCAACTTCTAATGATATTGACATTCTTTTTAACACTTTCAGTTTATCATTAAACAATTATACTTCAGAAATTCAACCACAGAAAAACAATAAGACAGTAGAGATCACATTAGAACAATGATGCATAAAGACAACACAAATTTTACCCTAGGAAAATCCTTTTCTGGAGAAAAACTCAGCAACCATCTGCTTAGAGAAATTATTCGATCCAACAAGTGATACATCTGATCTTTCCAGTAAAAACTAAAGTCAAACAGAATAGCAACAAAACCCTGGTCAACTGTCTTCTTTCAAGTCAAACTGCTGCCCAAAGGATTCAGTCAAGTCTGATCTGCTAGGCCAAATTTCGGCCTTCTTCTTCATCTCAAAAACTTGGTCCGCTGCCCTGTGATTTGCCCAGAAGAACTTTGGCCTGTCTTCCACACATGCGAGGTCAAACAGAGAGAAAAAAGACGCTCAGTCAAATGCTGGACTGTCTGGTCAACTTCGGCTTTCTTGTCTTGTGTCATCTTCGCTTAGATGAACAGAAGATACAATGTGTGTGTGATGATGTAATCTGAATTGCCAAGAGGAGGAGAACAAGTGGTATATTTATAGTCTTTGGTGAGGCCGAATGGGTGTCACTTAATGATGGGCCGACTTGATCATTTTGGTGCCAAAAATTTAAATTTCAAAAAAACCCTTTTGAAGTCCACATGAAAACCACATTTGTACTTATCATAACATATATATTTGGAGGGCTACAAACTCTAGTTATGAAGACCAACCATAGCTACAAAAATTCAACAAGGCCCACTCTTGGAGCACATTGCTGGATGAATCCCTTCTTGCTGTAACTTAGATTGGATGAATCCCTTCTTGCTGTAACTTAGATTTTGATTCTGCACTTTTATTTCCACTGTGTGATCAGCTTAGACTTTAAATTCTGCAAGTTTGCTTCAGTTCTGTGGTTAGTTACTGTCATTCCTTTCTACAATCTCAATTCATTTCCACAAGACACAAAAATTCGAAAGGGCATGCTGCTAGTTTTCTCTGGACTTGGTATTGGCATGACTTTAGTCGCTAGTTATTTTCTGCAAATCCTTTACCCCCTGCAAGACTGGTGTCACGAAGCCAAAAGGGTGCATCACTGGTGTGCTGCTGGGCAACTCATTCTTGCAAGGTGTCAGTTCTTTCAGGAGACAGATTAGTTGTCATTCTCCATCATGGTTTAATTCAACATTTGCTAGAATAGGGTTAAGATTCCAACTGGTAAACCTTTATAGTTGCACATACAGTGCATGGCATCTTGAAAGCTTAGGCATCCTGGGCTGACAATTTAAAATGTATTCTTAAATTCCCCGGGCATTAATATGCTGGAATAATGGAGCTCAACACCAAGAAAATTATATGAATGATTATGACTTAACAAAATATTATTTGCACAAAGCCCCCATTTAGCTTTGATTGTTAGACGCTCTTGTGCATAACTTCACAAACATTTCAGGATCAAATCTCACTCAACCCCTTGGGGTTACCTGCTGGTATTTCAGCTAGTAGTAATTATCATTCCCCATCCAGAAAACTAGAAAAGAGGGGTGAGAACTCTGAGGCGCTGGCAAGTTACCAGTGTCTCACTTGAAATGCCTTATATGTAAGCGAGGGATTATATTCTCCAAAATAAAATAAAAAATGATATTTGCACAGAAAGGAAAGCACAAAAACATATGCATATACAGTCGAACAAACAGACCAACAAATGTACAGATACACACAAGCTAAAAAAATACAAGTGTAACACGCATTCAATGAATCATAAAAGTACCAATTGTATACTAAAACTCAAGTTCCTATCGTTATGAAAGGCTCGATGCTAGGATTCTGCTCACTCTAATGACTCAACTCTACTTTCTCCCTGCCCTCCACAGGAAAAGCTGCGGGTCCTCACCATACACTGGCACCTTCAGACAGCCTTCGGACTCTGCTGCTGCTTCATTCCGCTCTTTCACAGAGGTAGCAGCCAAAAAAGCGAAGTCAAATGGAATGGGTTTTCCCAAAGGTTCGTGAAGAGAATTCAAGAAGCTCAAAGTCTGAATGTAACCACTGAAAACCCTCAAAAAGTTGCCTTGCTCTTCTCCACGTCAGTGCTAGCTTGCAAATTTCTGGGTTCTTAACCCTCCCATCAACTTCAAATAATTGTATCCAACAATTATGGAAGCTAATAACTATAACTATGGAAACTAATAGCCATTTCTATCTGATCAGTTGGTGGTCATGGTTCCTGGATGGGAGTGGTCTTTCTTTGAATAAATTTAGGTTGCCAGGAAACTCAGGTTCGGGTATGGGAACGGGCCATTACTCTTTGAAACAAAGTGCGTGGGTTCGTCAAGTTATATACTATAAGTCGAGGTATATACTATATTATAAGTCGAGGTATACACTATATTATAGTTTGTTTATATATTATATAAAATTTTAATTTTGAAATATTTCAGTTTATAATAAGAAAAATAAAACATTCATGATAGATGATAATAGATATATATTATATGTTTAAGGTTTAATTGTCATATTATGTTTAAAATTCGCCTTAAGGTATTTCCACATATGTAATAGAAAATTCCTAAAAAAATAAATCGGAACAAGTCTAAAAATCACTCATTTGGCTTTCTCAAGTCATGTCATCACTCATTAGCATCCATGCCATCATGATCAACATCATTAAGTTCATCAGTCAACAAGCTCTCTAGGGAGGGATCACTCTCATTTGGAGGCTTTTGCTCATCCATAGCAACTAGAGGTAGCTCAATAAGACCGTATGGTTGTATCTCCTCATCTACACATGCAATTCTTTTTGTTTAGCAAACACTAAGGTTTAGTCTGAGTGTGAGACCACAAAGCGATTCATCAATTTTTAATATTTTATTAAAAATCCAACAAACAAACAAAAAAACTATGTGACTAACTAGGTACCCTCCGAGTATCAGTTTTCGGGGAACCACGCACCCTTTTACGAGGTACTGAGTACCTGTCACAAAGAAAGAACCCATTTTCAATTTTCGGAGTATCGGGTTCTCCATACCTAAACCGGGTTCAAAAGGGTGCATTTGAGAAGAACCTAAAACGATTTCCAGTGGTTAAGTGTGCGAATTAGGTACAAGTACGAGAACCCCAGCCCTAGCTTCAAGTACCCCTACCTCACAAAGATAAATGGTCCTTAGATTTTGATCCAAATGAAGAGATCCCCATTGTTGTCCCTGTTTGGGTAAGATCTCATATGTTCCTTAATTCTTCTAAGATGACAAAACCCTATAAGAAATTGGGAACCTCTTAAGGAAATTTATATATAGGTCAAGTGTTAATTTGCCAGCTTAGTGACAAATTCCATTCATGGGACTAGATTCCTCTTTTCGAGAGGACCAGATTTGACTTTTGAAGCACTTGATTTGGACAAGGGAAAGTGTATTTTTTAATTGATGCCCACGTATGCACAAAAGGACAGTTCGACCCAAAAGAGAAATTGAACACCCTCGGATGGTTATATAACAAGTCAAGTGACCCTCATTTGGATGTCATCATTATCATTCTTCTTTCTTTGGTTTGGCTCGCACAGGTTTGAGTTGGTTCGCAAAGATTGGTCCATACAAGTCCGAAATTGTAGGGTCTGGAACTTGCACGTAGCACGTGAGATCTACAATTTTGTTTTCCAACTGCAGGGTTGACACGGGCATTTTTCAGTTGCAACCGCAAGCATGTAGGCTCATGAGTACCGTTGGAGAGTTTCAGCCACACGCACGTGCACTCTTTACACGTGGTTGGAAACTAGGGTTTGAGTTTTACAATTGATGCAGATTTTGTCAATTGACTACATAATTCGGCAGTTTACCACAAGCTTTTGAATCAGTGTTTTGATTATTAACATTATTGGGTTCATCTCATGAATGTTGTTTAGTTGAATTTTTTGGATAGGTTTGTGGTTGAAGATATGGATCATTGTACTCTCTCTTTGTTGAAACATACAATGACAATCTGATAAGAAAACTAATTTGAAAGGATTTTCCTCGTAGTGGGTTTTGCCCTATCTCCGACCAATCTTGGTGTCTCTATGTGTGAATGATTTTCTTCTATTGTTCCTTTATGTTTCGCTGCATTGACGATGACATTGTTCTCTGTATATAATTGCATATATTGTTGAATGATGTTGTAAAGTTGAATAATGTTATGATGTTGTGGGGTGAATTTAATATGTAAATGAAGAAATGCAATTATCTAAAGCAAAGAACAATATAGCCCTAAGAAAATTTAACATGGTATCAGAATTGGGCTGAAGAAAAGTCATTACGATCACCCGCATGAAGACACCTTTGATGGAAGCAATAGAAGATGGAGGAGACCTAAAAGAATACAAGGGTTTGAAGGAAACCCTAAGGAATCTAGCTATTAGGGTTTGATGGATATTATGAGGTTAGCGTTTGGAAGAAACCCTTGATTATGCTAAAGATTTAAGATATGCAATCTAGAAACACTAGCATGATCAGTGTGAAGATGTTGTAGCACTTGTGACAGGTTTGATGTAGCACTAGATAGGATAGTCTCAATTAGGTCAGGTTGCTGATGAAGTTGGTTGAAATATAATGAAGGCAACAATGTTATATGGACAATGGATAGTCATGACTCTTGAAGGTTGGTTCAAGAGGGAAATGATCACCTCTCATTAAAGATAAATACTTTTTCAATTTATGCTACTTCTTTATGTCTTTGCTTTTGTCTAGATTTATTGATTTGATCATTGATTATACTTCTTGCATGTATATTTGAGTATTTGGATGCTTCTAACCTCCTGATGAGATGTGATAAGTGGGTCCTTCTTGAGGATCAGCTGAGGTGCAGGAAAAGATAGTTAGTGCAGGAATAGAAGAGTTACAGTTGTCCATAACAAGTAAGTGATACAAAGTGCAAAGGTATATGAATGTTATAAGGTATGTATAGTATATTGTGTCAGCTGCAATATTGGATGGCAAGGTAAGCCCTAACGCATTATCACCTTCGTGAATGACTCATACATGCATATGAAAGTAAGTTTGATTTATGGTAATGTGATATATTGGTGCATTTGATATTTGACAAGTATCTTACATTTTAGACATGATTGATTTCTTGATGTTATGAAGCAAAGCTAAATACATTGTTCTTTTATATATAGTGACTTGATCTTATTATTAATTCTTGTGATAAGCATGATAACCTTGATGATAAAAGTGTAACAACAAAATTGATACTCAAGACCTTCTTGTTAGGTTTTGATAATCTTAGTAAATTTGACAATGTGGTAAATGTGGATGCCCTATCTTAATGGTTGGATAGTGTGATAAAGAAGTGATGTAGTGATTATGATCCTTGAAGTATAATGATACACATGTCAGCTACCCTAATTATATGACACTAACCCTTGATGAAATTTTTATGTCATATTCATATGTGATGATAAAGTAGTTGATGCTAACATATTATGACCATGATGAATATATGTTTTAGAAATTGATATGGTTTGATTTCATGATCTAACAATTATGTTGATGTATGACAATATTATGATAGATAGGTTGATGTTTTGAATAATGATGACTGAAGTGGCTACCCATTTAGAGGGAGAAATTTTTCATGAGATTTTAACACATATTATTATTTGAAAAGAAGACACTTGACTAGTGGAGGAAGCATTCTAGACATAAATAAACATCTGATATTATGGAAAAAGGTTTTGATAGGTTTTGATTTAAGCAGAGAAGGGTTCTCCTAGTCTAAGTCCCATTCGCACCAAAAGAAGGCTTAAGGGTGCAATTGTAAGCCTCCCAACCGCACAGAAGAAGACCTATCAGTGTGGTTGTGTCTGTAGAACACAAAAATTGAAGCCTTATGCACGAGATCAGGAGCGCACCAGGAGTATGACAGACTTATAGATATGGAGCAGACAATAGAAAGTCCTATGAGCAGGGAAATTTGAATGTTTGACTTACTATAGAGAAAGTGAATGTGTTGACTAAACTTGTGTTTGCAAGGAACTGGAATTTGAATTTCAGTATGTTATTTTGATTCAACCATTGAAGTTAGTATATGTCAATATTTGATAATAGTTGCAAGGGTTTCACAATATTTCACTTATTGGTTTAATATAGATGAGCAGTGTTGGAATTTTGACATGATGCTTAACAATTCATAAATATGTTTTGTCTTATTTATTGACTGAAGTCACAATGATAATGAATTAGGGTTTTGATCATATTTGGTTCTTGATAATGGTAATTTGCCTCTGTTATGAAACCAGCTCAAGAAAAAGATAAAAAAGATAGATCAACGCCTTAAAATTCAGCCTCTTCGAGGGGGCAACCTCCTTTACATTACATAAATGAACAATTCTTGGATGATTCAAATGACAAAACCTCCTTTCTATATATAGGAGTCTAAGGGGTCATAACATAATCAGAGCCTACATAACAATAATAATGTAAGGGCACAATAATAACAATAGTGGGCTTCTATGGGGCACAATAGTAACAATATGGGCACAATAGGGGCACAAAAATATTAATAAGTGGTACAACTACAATAGTAATGGGGTAATCACTAGTATTATGGGGACCCAACAGACTCTTTCTCCACCAATGCTTTAACCTACAAAACTTTGTGAAAGTTTGATACTTTTTCTACATGAAAAATATCCAACATTTTTTAGAAAATTCATCAACAAATATAACATAATACATGTGTTTGGTCATGGATGCTATCGAGAATGGTCCACATAGATCTGAATGGACTCGCTCTAGAATAGCCTCTTCTCAATTGTCTCTGTCGTGAAAGGAAGACTATTTTCCCAAAGTACACCCCTTACATGTATCAACTTGCTCAAGCGTATCTTTGGCAAGACCGGTAGAGATCTGCTGCAATATCTTCAAAGCCCATGATGCAAGTGGCCCAATCACTTGTGCCACAAGTTTCTAACGTCTCGGCTCTGCACCCTTTCTACTTTTGTGCTCAAAGCATCACACTCCTCTACCTCTAGCTTATATAGATTCTTCACTTGAATCCCTATCTTCTTTACTTGACCCATGGCTATGTGTTGAAGGAACACCTTTCCTTTTGAGAAGATCACATGATAGCCTCTATCCTCAAGCATGGCAACGGATACCAAGTTCTTCTTCAACCTGGGCACATACATAAAATTCTTCAAGGTGAGTGGATCCCCATGATCCCTCTGAAAAGTAATCGTGCCCAATCTAGTAACACTATACTTTTTGTCATCACCCATCTCGATATGCATCTGGAGATCTTTCTCCTCCAGGTCACTGAATAACTCTTTGTCACTAGTCATGTGGAATGAAGCTCCACTGTCTAAGTACCATACACTTCCCATCATTGATGACACCATGCATTCAATGAGGGAAAAGTCCAATTATAATTGAGAGGCCAAAGCCTCACCCGCCACTCCTCTTGAGGACTTCTTCTTGGACTTCTTGAGTAGAAAATTTGTAGCAAAATGTCCCAGCTCATGATAATGAGAGAACTTAACTTTCATCATATCTTTCTTCTTGCCTCCATGATAAGAATCTGATTTGGAATGGGAAGCTTTCCCTTTCCCCTTCTTCGCCTTAATCACTAAGGCACAGTTCTCTTCATCATCAGTCTTTGATGAAGAGCCATCCCTATTGTTCCTCCTGATCTCCTCCTTCATCAAATCTAACCACAATGGCTCCCAATCTGGAAGTTTTTCCCGACCATTGACAGAGTCCTGATAACTATGCCAATTCTTTGGGACACCATATCATCCTCGTAAACCATTATTCTAACACTTCCAAGTTCATCACGACACTGAGTGAACTTGGTCAAGTATTTTGGAATCGTCTCGCCTTTCTCTATTTTTTTTTTCAAAGTTTGTCCTTCAATGCCAATTTTCTTTGATCATTGTTGTTCTGATACAAGTCTATCAATGTTTTCCACATAGCATATGAAGTTTCCTTACCATGGAGACTCAAGAAAATGTGGTCTCGAACTCCCTCAAGGATTATCTGCCTCGCCTTCGCCACACACTTCTTCCATTTGGAAAAATTATGTGCATCTGATGCTGCTGGCTTAGGAATTTCTTGATCAACCAATTCCTTCAAGCCATTATTCTCTAGTACAGCCTCTATTCTATCCCTCCACGCTATAAAATTTGCATTGCCTTGCAAGGCATGCTTGAGACACAAACTGTAGAACACCATATGTCGATCCTAAAGTATGTGTTTCAAATTCAAATTTCAACTATAACCCAAAACCCAAAACTTCAAAATCTCCTCTAGTATACCTGTTGGGTCAGGAAAAAGGTATGATTTCTCTTCGTAAATTGCCTTATTTAACTTTCATCCTTATACGATTATCTTTGTTAATAGATTAAAATAAGGAAAATATCGGCTAAAGTTGGATGAAAGAATTTGGTGACAAAATAGGGAAATCTAGCACAAGGAACTGATTTTTTGTTATCTTTGTTTGCAGAAGATGCGAACTGGGCAAAATTCGTTCAGTTGACAGAGCAGCAAGAGGCCATAAAAGGGAAACTGCAACGTCTTTGGCAGATAAGGAAGCAGAAGATCAGCGTGAACAATGTTATTTTATCACATGATTAGATTATGTATTACGAAATCCTCAGGATCCCCTGATCCCGAGGATTCGCTTTTATCTAGTTACTCTTTTATGTTATATATAGGAACGAAAGGCAATTAGAGAGGGTTTAGACTTTGATAATCTGTAATTATTCCCTTTGAAAACACATAACACTATTATCTCGGTGAGGTTGTAAGCTATTACTGGCATTAATGAAATAAGGTTGCATTTGATACATATTTATATTCTGAGTTCTTATTAAGTGGAGGCTTCTGGCAACTCTGGGCCCAGTCACAAGAAGTTCTACTGCTCCCTTGTCTTATAATCTTTCTATTTAGTATTTGCTATTTGATTAATGTTCAGTCATTGGTTATTCCATTTATCGTAAAGATTTAAGATATTGATTCATATTGTTGTTCAATCAGATTTGGAGTGAAGCCGTGTGATATAATTAAGCAATTCTTTGATTGGAACGAGTGAATTAGAACTAATAGTATATTGTTGCTCATTTCGAGTGATGTTATCATAGATCCTAGAGATAATTCTGATTAATTTCCACATGTTGCAATATAGATCATTTGTTATTTAGAGATCCTTTATTGTTGTATGCGTGCTTGTTGTTCAATTACCATTATGTGTGCTTGCTGTTCAATTACCATTTGCTGTTTAATTACTGTTTGTTGTTCAATTGAGATTGTTGTTTAATTTGGATTGCTATAGATTAACAATGTTGTTCAATAGTTATAGTTCTTTCCTTGATTGAGTGAGTTATCCTTAAGTCTATTTGAACAATCCCAAGTGTGATTCTCATTTGCATTCAATTTTAATCGCTTTTGGAATAAGTTACATAGAATTGCAGAGTGTGTTAAGAGTATTTCTTCCATAGTTAGTTCTTTCTAGAATTGTGTGGAGTGAATTGAAGGATTAATCATTAGTGATTGCAACAATTCATCATTAGATAACCTCTAGATTCACTACATATATTGTGTTGACACTCTTGAGATGAAAATACTTACCTCGGGTTGACAACTAATGTAGGGATTAAGATTGCCTATAAAAAGACATATTAGTGAGCCAACATTTTGGTGTCGTTGCCGGGGAGAGTGTTTCAAGTGATTGTTTTTATTTTTGTTGTGAAAGAATTGGGTTTTAAAAATGGAAGGTAATAACCTGCATACCTAGCAAGTAAAGTGCTTCCTTACCAGCCCACTTTTCAACAAAATCTTAGAGGTTAAATAGTAATTTTTTATTTATAAATGACTAGGAATAGAAAAATAGAAAAAGAGCATAACCCTCCACCAAAACCCAAAGGATCGGTGAACCTTGGGAGATCGACCTTTATAGACGAAATTGTAAGAAGAGCAGAGTCTCAAGCGTAAGTAGGATTCCAGGCTATACCTGGAAAAAGTTATATTGTTATCCCTCAAGCAGCAGGCTCACCATCTGCAGCTTATGCTAAGATTCAAAGCCAAGTAGGAGGATCAGAACAAAGTCTTCAAGCTACAGTAAGTTTACATTTTTATCCTCTACAAGAGGGAAAATATTGTAACTTAAGAGAAGGAAAAGGAGAAACTAGTGAGACTGCTAAGGCAGAACCACAGTGGTCTGAACAAGGATCTCTTGAGATCCCAGATCTAGGTAGTGCTGCAAAGCCAGCTCGGGTTGCTAACTCTCCGCTTACTCAAGAAGCACCCATTGAAGTCCTCGGAGACTATTGGCACATCTTTGACCAAATGGAAGATCAACCACATCAAGGTCAAACCTCGACATTATACTACCCCATAGTTGACCAAGTGGCCAATGCCCCCATGAAGGTTATTCCTCTGCAGAGCATCCCAAATTTCCATGGGATGATCACAGAGGATCCTAATTCTTTCCTATTTGAGTTTGATGCCCTCTATAGAGGGTATGACTATACCAACGACCCCCAAAAGCTAAAACTATTCCCTTCCACTTTGAAAGGAGCAACCTTAAGATGGTTTATGGGTCTAGGTGGGCGAACTATTAATTTTTGGGACAAGATGAAAACCTCCTTCCTCAAAAGATTCCAGGACTTTTGTAAAACTAGGGAACTGAAAGATGAGATTTGTAAGATGACTACAAAAGATAATGAAACACTAGAAGAATATGTAGAACGATTTAATTATAACTTGCAAAGATCTGCACACATTGCCCTACCAAAAGAGGTCCTACGAGCTATCTTAATTAAAGGAATGAAAGACGAATGGGTAGAAAATCTAAAGTTAATGGGAAAAGGAGATATTTCTCAGGAATATTATGATGAAATTATTCGTTTGTGTATCAGGTGTTCGCGAGGAAGCACACGCACAGGAGCAGGGAGCCAAGATCCCATGAGCAAAGGAAGCAAACCACACAGTGGAGGCGTAACACGGATGGAGATAGGCAACCTCCTGGAAGAGTTTAAAATGGACATCCTGGGAACTCTTACAACACAACTGGCTAAACAAAAACAGGCCTTAGCAAAACAAAATTTGGCCATCTTCTACCCACGTTGTCGAAAGAAGCATAGCCAATGGGAATGTCCCTTGGACATGGTGCAGACGTGCGCTATCTATACTAAATATCACGACACTAAACAATGTCCATTGTTACCTGGGTTGAAAGTAGTATTCAAGGAAGCAGAGGAAGAAACAGAACCGGTATAGTTGATGAACCAGCGTCGACAGTGGCAAGCTAAACCTACAGGCATGTCAGAAGACGCACCCCAATTCTTTCCTTCCTCACAATTTAATCAGTAATAGAACCTCGGGGCAGCCTGACAAGGCCAATCATCCTACCCAAATTGGCAAAGCCCACCATTCCCTATGACATCTTGCCCAACACAATCTTTTCCTGGAAATGGTTGGCTGAATTCTCCTTTTACTCCTGTTTGGCAAGGTAATCCCTATCAATCCTAGTGGCTTGCCTCCACCTCCCAAAATCTGAACTGGTCTACAAATTGGCAGCGACCTCTAGGGATATCCAATGTACCTATGGGGACAGGCCCTCAACCTCAACCTGCACTATCAGCTCCGTATACATTACATCAGAATTCTCAACCTCTTCTGTGTCCGCAATTGCTAGCTCAGTCGAACCCAAATCTTAATAACAGAACGATCCAGTTGGTACAGATTATTGAAAACCTAGAGTATGAGATTGAGAAGAAAGAATTTAATGAGCTCAGATTGAAGTCAGGGCGTATCATCACCCCTAAGGAAAATAGGTACCAACCTTCAATTGAAAATATAACTCCATCTGTACATAGTCCACCACCTATAAATAATATTGAATCAAAGCAAGAGGAAGAGACAGATCAGCATGATGACCTTGAAAAACTTATAGTCACTTCTCCTCCATTCCCTGAAAGACTAACGATACCCAAACTTATCACCTACCTTGATTTCGATCTTGTAGGGGAACTAAAAAATTTGTGTATTAAGATCCCTCTCCTCCAAACTATTCAAGATATTCCCATCTATGCCAAAATAATCAAAGAACTATGTCTAAGGAAGCCTGTGAGGAAGGTAAAAACCTGACTCACTATCCACGTTGTAGGAACCTTATCCTATTTACTCTTGGGAGAGGAAACTCCAATAAAGTATGAAGATCTTGGAAACCCCATAGTGACAGTTCAGATATATGGCCGCTCTTTTCCAAATAAACTAGTCGATCTAGGAGCCACCATTACTATCTTAACAACCGAAACTTGTCAAGCACTTGGTATTACAGCCCTAGAACCAACCACCACTTTATTATAACTTGTTGACCGATCGGTGGTGAAACCCGAAGGGACTTTAAAATCATAGTTTTTGTTGACTCATGGGAATATCCAGTAGATTTTTTGGTTATAAACCCAAGGAGTCGATTGGATGGGCATCCTCTGATTTTGGGCCGACCTTGGCTGGCAATAATTGATACATATATTGGTTGCTGAGAAGGCAGCATGACTATTACAAAGGGGGATGCTATAAAAAATCTTGTTTTATATCCTCCTGCCAAGCCAAGCTTTCCCATTGTAAAAATATGTAAGCAACCACTAGGTACCTGGAAGAGAGCATCCGTTCACCACTCACAGTAGAAGAAGCACTGGAATTTAAAGATCAGACTGAGGATGATGTTATCAACAATTTTATAAATCAGCCAGCTAATGTGAGCAATGTACAGTGTCATATGTTGAAAGCAATCCTTGATAACGAGGCCATGGAAGATCCTCTGAAGGATATAGACGACCAGCATATTCAGATGACTGTTGTTCATAAAAGCAAACTCATTGAGATCGAGCCAAGGAAAGTTTTAAATATTAATGGTAGTATGGATAGCGAACAACTGCAGAAGCTTATCCAGGTCTTACAGAAAAAATAAATCATATTTTTCCTAGGATTATCCTGATATGAAATGGATAGAACCACAGCTATGTACACACCACATGTATATAGAGAAGGATGCTCGACCCATCCGACAGCCTCAACAGAGGTTGAATCCACACCTCAAATACATTGTGAAAGAGGAATTACAGAAGCTGCTGGATGTAAATTTTATTTATCCTATCTCAGACAATAAATGGGTCTCTCCATTGGTGGTCGTCCCTAAGAATAATGGGAAGTGACGTATTTGTGTAGACTATTGGGAGCTGAACAAGGCAACACAGAAAGATCACTTCCCCATCCCATTCATTGATCAAGTCCTCGATACGTTGGCAGGGGAGCAATTCTTCTCCTTTTTAGACGGTTTAAGTGGCTACAATCAAATTTAGATTGCCCTTGAAGACCATGATAAAACAACCTTCACTTGTCCCTGGGGCACATTCGCATACAGGGTAATTCCATTTGGCTTGTGTAATGCCCTGGCCACATTCTAGAGAGCTATACTCAGCATCTTTGCTGATCTAATAAGTGAAGGACTGGAGGTATATATGGATGACTTTACTCCATATGGGGATGACTTTAATCAAGCATTGCAAACACTAGAAAAGGTCTTAGAACGATGCATTGCTACTAGGTTATGCTTAAGCCATGTCAATTGTCACATGATGATGACCGAGGGTGTGATCCTGGACATTATATCTCTGCAGCAGGAATACAGGTAGATCCAACAAAAATACAGGTAATTCTTTTACTGCCTCCCCCCTGCACTCAAACAGAGGTACGTAGCTTCTTGGGATATGCAGGCTATTATCGTAGGTTTATTAAAAAAAATCATAGATTGCTGCACCCTTATATGCTCTAACTGGAAATGTTGATTTCAATTGGTCTGACAAGTGTGACACAGCGTTTGCAGGTTTAAAGAAACTAGTCTCGACAGCACTGGTATTACGTGGACCAAACTGGGAGCTACCTTTCCACATCTCCACAGATGCATCAAATGTAGCTATAGGCTCTATCCTCGGCTAGGAGGAGGACAATAAACCTTATGCTATATATTATATTAGCAAAAATCTCACTTCTGCAGAACTTAATTATACCGTGACAGAAAAAGAATTCTTAGTTGTTATTTATGCAATAAACAAATTTAGACACTATATAACTCGCTACCAAGTCTTTTTGTACACTGATCACTCTGCCATTCGGTATCTAGCTAATAAACCTATCACAAATGGTCGAGTAACACGGTGGCTATTGCTTTTGTAGGAGTTTGACATTACTATTAGAGATCGTCTGAGGAAGGAAAACTCAGATGTTTATTTTCTATCTCGAATCCTGAAGGTGAATGATCCACTGGTGGTAGATGACCAAGTTCTAGATGAACATCTATTTGTCGTGGTAGTCAAGACGCCATGGTACGTAGATGTGGCAAATTATCTGGCAGTAGGGAGGCTACCTAAACATTTGACGACAAGAGAAAGAAAATTGATCGTTCAGCGCAGCGTCCTGTTCTCTTAGATAGGCGGATATCTTTTTCATACAGGGGCCGACATGTGTATACGCAGATGTATCCACGAGGATGAGATCCATGAAATTCTAAAGGCTTGCCATGACAAGCCCTGCGGGGAAATTTTGCAGATCGAAGGACAGGACATAAGGTATTATAGATGGGTTATTATTGGCCCACTATTTTTAAGGATGCTAAGAAATATGCCCAAGCCTGCGATAGCTACCAAAGGATGGGCCGGCCTGGCCAATCTGATGAAATGCCTCTGCAGCCCCAATTAGTCATAAAACCCTTTGAGCATTGGGCATTGGACTTCATGGGTCCATTCCATTTGCCATCCAATCAGAAGGCCTACATATTGGTAGCCACGAATTATGAAAAAATGGGTGGAAACAATAGATTTACCAAGAACCATAGAGGGAGCAGTGATTAACTTCCTTTTTGGGCTATTTGTGTGGTATGGATCAAGGAAAATTTTAAGGATGGAAATTTTTCTTGAAGTTTAGAAACATTGGCGAATCTCATTAATCCCTAATATGCAAACTATGAAATGTTTATTGATATATTTGTAAAATTATTCAAATTTATAATGATTTTATATATAGTCTCTATATAATGTTGGCGATTTTAAAGGTAAAATAATTTTATATTCTAAAATTTGGGCGAATCACCTTTTATAAAAATTGGAAATTAGCAAATCTTTTTGTGGAAAAATCATGGAAAATTAGCCCACTGGGCGAACATTAGCCCCTAAAATTTTCCATGGTATGGATTACCACCAGAAGTGATCACAGATGGGGGAAAGCAATTCACGGGGCACAAGACTATTGCCACTCTCGGAAACCATCATATTATGCACATGATCACTTCTCTGTATCACCCGCAGGCGAACGGTCAGGTCGAAAGTACCAATAAGGTTATTGAAGCGATTATGACCAAGACAGTCTCAACACACCAGCGAGATTGGGCTGCTAGACAGCTAGAGGCCTTGTGGGCCTATCATACGACTTGGAGGAATACTACTGCATACTCTCCATACCAGCTTGTGTTCGGTAAAGAACCAATTTTCCCAATCAAATTTGAAATAAAGACTCTAAGAATGGCCCAAGAAGTGGGGCTAGATTTAACAGAAGCCCAAACCAAGCGACTTCAGCATATTAATGAACTAGATGAGGCTCGAATGCTTGCATTGCAACGGACTGCAATAATTCAGCAACAAAGGGAAAAATGGCATGACAACCTTATCAAGACGAAAATGTTTCAAAAAGGATATTGGGCACTCTTGTACAATTCTAGATTCCAGGATTTCTTGGGCAAGTTGCAAAGAAGATGGCTCGACCCTTACGAGATTCAAGAAGAGCATAATAATGGTACTCTTACCTTGACTACCATCGACGGATCCGACCATTCTTTTAAGGTAAATAGGTACCGAGTATGCCTCTATCATCAACCACTTACCAAGGAGTCTTTCTACGAGCAGGTACACGAGGACCCCTCCATGCAAGTTCTAGCTGCATGGAATGAGGACCCAACAACTTTTCCTTCAAAAAATTGAAATTTCTTTTGAAATTGTAAATAATTTACATATCCTTTCTAATTGAGATTAGGCATTACCATGTAAATATGAATTTTTTTAGGGAAGCTTCACAAAGTTTGGAAGTCTTTTTTCCTCTCTGTTTTTCGTTGTTCAAACAATTGAATCCCTATCGTTCAATCGATTGAACACCACATTTTCCTCTTTTTTTGTTTTTCGATGTTCAAACAATCGAACATCTACCGTTCAATTGATTGAATAGCACATTTTGTTTCTTTTTGTTTTTTTCGCTGATCAAACAATTGAACAACACAATTTGTTTTTATTTGATTTCATTGTTCGAACAATTGAACGCCTGTCGTTCAATTGATTAAACAACACATGTTATTTTTATTTGATTTTGTTGTTGAACAATTCAACAACTACCATTCTTTTTTTTTGTGTAAGTCAGAGTATTTTATTATATAACAAAATAGTGTACAAAACATCTGCCGTGGCAGATTGAAAACAGGGAAGAGCTTACCACCATTACTGATATGCCTGAAGCACACCACGCAGGGCGGTATTGGCAAGTTTTAAATGGCTGATTAGAGCCCGAAGCAAAGCAGAGAACAAGACAACTTGACAAAAAGACCTCCTACAGAACCCCAAAGAAAACAGGGCAACCGGCAAGGATCAACTATCCACCTCGGCTCTGAGGAGTAGACTAGAAGAGAGTGGAGCTAAACAGGAAGCGAAAAGAAAGGCCAGGAGGCAAGAGCGCAACTGGGGAATCTACCCAACTTGAGTGGACTCCTCAGTCCGGCCCTTTTTACTCTTCTTCTTACTGACTTTGACCCATCCAAGTTCATCCTGAATGGTAGGAAGGATTAACAATCTAAGCTGGGCGGCCGGGGAGAGCTCCTTGTCTGAGTCTGAAGGAGATGTCTCATGAGAACGCTTCTGCAAGAGAGGAGGGGCAGAAGAATCCATAGGCGTTGTTGGGGGCGGGACCTGTGCAGGCGAATCCTCCATCCCGTTCTCATTCTCTTCCTCTTCATCAGAACTGGAACTAAAGTCATCCATGGGGGGTGGATCACAGGGCTTCTAGCTTTTGGATTTCGGCCTGGGAGCTGCCTTCTTCTTCTGGTCAGGAATCACAGGACACGATATGTGAAGGTGCCCTGTGAGATGGCAGTTTCTGCAGCGGAACGCTGTATTCTCGTAATCCAGGGGCTGAGTCCAATGGAAGTCTCCAACCTTGAGTATGATCTGATCTGGTAATCCTTTGCTCATGTCTATTTCTGCGCAGATTCTTGCGAAAGTGTAGATGCCTTTTTCCCCTCTGGAAGTGTCTGTGGCTAGATGACAGCCTAGCTTGTCACCGATTCCTTCAAACACAGCAAAGTGCCATAAAGGAGCTGGGAGGTTGGGAAGTCTGACCCAGATGGGGAGTTTGGTGATGATAGCTGTGGAGGGATCAAAATCTGGGAACCAGGGGGTTAAGAAAAGACCCGCTGAATCCCAAAACCACGGTCCCTCAGTTAAAGCTTTTTGATAATCCTCACTGTCAACAAAAATCACAATGAAGAAGCCTTTAGAACAGAGAAGAACCTTGCAGTTGTTGGTCCAGTTGGAGTGAATCCATTTGTATAGGTCTGCTGTGTGTGGCCATAGACCGTTGAACCTGCAAATGATGCCCTTTTCGGCATACAGTTGGAACTGTCTATCCCTAGATGGATGCACTATTTCAATGGAAGGGGTTTCTTCCATTTTGTCCACCAAAAAAGGTTTTGGACCTTGGACTGGTGGAGCTGCATTCTTAGGTTTCTGGGCATGGACAGCGTCTCTGTAAGAGAATGCTGCTGCTGAAGATGACTGTCCAGCCGCCCCCCCTCTTAAACGAAGAGAAAGAATGATGGCAGCATTTCTTTGAATGTTGTAAACAGAAAGGGGAAAGAGGTCTTCAAGCTGTTTACCTTTGAAGAGGAGCCTTTGCGAAGCTACATGAATCCCCACCCTGAGATTCAGTTGCTGTTTGAGGTCCTGCACAAAATATGAAGAGCTCACCCATAGGAGCAGAGTTTTTCCTGAGAGGAGCGAGATGCAGATCTGGAAGGACTCGAACGGCTTCTGAATCTGTCGTTCTCTGCAGGACTGAGGCGAATCTCTTTGTTGCGTTCCGTCAAACGGTTGGCACGCAACCTCCCTGCGAGGGCTTATTTCAGGTGTTCTGAGACTCAGATTTTCTGGAAGCATTAACAGGCTTTTAATCCTTGAGGGATACTCAGAAAGGAACCTTGAGAGAAACTCGGAAAGGAGTCGAAACACCGTAAAAATGATATTCAAAGAAGCCCCGCTTCCCGCCCTCAAAAGGATCCGGGGAGGAGAAGCCCAACCGGGGGAAAACCTTATTAGTAAAAAAGACAAAACGCCTGCAGGCAGAGGGGACTCTATTTGAGCCGCTAACAGACGGAGGAGTCTGAAAATAGCTGCGCCCGAACCCCTGCTAGAGTCCAGGCAAGAGCAGATCTGGGAGAGATCGTCAACAGGAAGGACGCCGGAAAAGTGGACAGCCCCTCCTCCGACAAAGCTTTGCTGGAGAGAAAAACTGCGTAGCAGGTACAGAACGGGCCGGCCAACCAAAAAGTCAGAACCTCGGAGGGGAGGCGCTGTGGAGAAGCAACGAAACCAGGCTACAGCGGACATAAGGAAGCTGGACCTGCAACAAAACCTATTCGCCGCCATGCTTCTAGCCCTTCCTTCGAAAATCTTTTCAATCTCTTTTGGTTTGATTGAATTGAACAACTACCATTCAATTGATTGAACAAAACATTTTATTTTTATTTGAGTTAGTTGTTTGAACAATTGAACGACTGTCGTTTAATTGATTGAACAACACATTTTGTTTTTATCTGATTTCGCTATTCAAATAATTGAACGACTGTCGTTCAACTGATTGAACAACATTTTTCATTTTTTTATCTGATTTGGTTGTTCGAACAATTGAACAACTGTCGTTCAATTGATTGAACATCACATTTTGTTTCTATTTGATTTCGTCATTCAAACAATTGAACGACTTTCGTTCAATTGATGGAACAACACTTTTCATTTTTTATTTTTTATTTCGCTATTCAAACGATTGAACAATTTATGTTCAATCGATTGAACAACACTTTTCGTTTTTATTTAATTTCACTATTAATTGAACGAATGTCGTTCAATTGATTGAACAACACATTTTGTTTCTTTTTAATTTCGTTGTTCAAACAATTGAACACCTGTCATTTAATCGATTGAACAACACTTCTTGTTTTTATTGATTTTGTTGTCTAAACAATTGAATGATTATTGTTCAATCGATTGAAAAACACTTTTCATTTTCCATTTGATTTTTTTGTTCGAACAATTGAATGATTTTCATTCAATTGATTGAACAACACATTTTGTTTTTATCTGATTTCAATGTTGAAACAATTGAACGACTGTTGCTCAATTGATTGAACAACACTTTTCATTTTTTATCTGATTTTACTGTTCAAACAATTGAATGACTGTCATTCAATTGATTGAACAACACTTCTCATTTTCTATTTGATTTCGTCGTTCAAACAATTGAACAATTGTCATTCAATTGATTGAACAACACTTTTCATTTTCTATTTGATTTCGCCATTCAAACGATTGAATGATTGTCGTTCATCGTTCAAACGATTGAATGATTGTCATTCAATCGATTGAACAACACTTTTCATTTTTTATTTGATTTCGTCGTTCAAACGATTGAATGATTGTTGTTCAATCGATTGAACAACACTTTTCATTTTCTATTTGATTTCACCATTCAAATGATTGAACAATTTTTGTTCAATCGATTGAACAACACTTTTTAATAGGATAAATTGTGAATTTTTCTAATTTTTTTTATCACTATGCCATTTTCTCTTTTTCTTTTGTATTGCAAATAAACACCGTTTGAATTGATTTGTGCCTCTTCTAAGGAAAAATAGTAATAATAATATCATTATGACTTCTAAAGCCTTTTGATGGTTATCTTTATTCATAAGCTAATACAATGTATCTTTATAATGACTATCTGAACATCTTTTCTTTTGGATACGTCATAAAATGATTCATTATTCTTAATCCATGCTGGCTTATGTTTATACTTCCAAATGGATAAAATTCATTGATATGATGATAAGGGGATAAGAGTATAAAACTTTCATTGGCATCTTTTTACTTCTTACACCATCCCTGACTCTTAAGGAGCAAATGAGCCTCCTTGTTTTTACAATAAGAATTGCAAAAGAAAAATGGAAATAGTGAAATATGAACATGCTCAAAACATTGTCTTAAAGAGGATAGGGGGTCTCATTTCGAGCCAGCCTACCATGATCATAAGGATGTAACAGGTGACCTTCCAATTTGGCCACCAAACCAAGGTAATGACCTTCTTGATAATTAAAAATGTCAGAAGAACATGGGGTCTCATCACGAGCCAACCTGATCACTTTGTTACACCTTGGTGAATGACACTATAGTTATCTAGTCACCATGCTAGCATAGTAGTCTCTTTATGACAAGAAAAGAACAATTAACTGTAAGGAGGACTCTAGCTCATTTGGGGGGGTTAAAAAGCAACCTTGTCGAGGCTATGAACGCCTGATGGAAGTAGCGACTCTGCTTATGGTATTGGAGTATCACGTTATATTGCCATACGTCCTTTAGCTCTTATCACTTCTAGATTTGTTTCTAAAGAGAATCTCCATTTGAGAAGCACTCTTACAAGCTGAATTGCATGGTGACTTATATCTATATTCATTATATTCCATATGTCCAATCATTAAATGACAGTCATTAAACACATACCGCTGATTATGTTGATGTTATTAATACCGCTCACGGTGAAGATCTTTGACATAATGAACTAAAATTGTTGTTTTTATTTGATTCGGCCAATTCATATTCGACGACGAATGTTGCTTTAATTTCTTTACCGATTTGTGTGTTGTGCTTTTGAGATTGGTTGCCAGCATTTATTTAGCATCAATGTATTTGCTTGCTTTTGGCGTGCTGAAAGGACATGGATGCCCTTTTTTCGTCAGAGGGGGGATGGCCTACGTATCCACGACATGTGTCAAAGTTATGGATAATTGTGTGACAATCATTCGGATTAACTTCGAAGTACGAACCACATGATGAGTATGAATGTGTAATAATTAGAAAGTATTTCCGATTGGACGAAGAATGACAACCATTATGGTGGGCATGCGAACTTACGATCATGTGTTAAGTATGGCTGACAAGACAAATGACTTAACTAAATATGATAATAATAATCCAAACAACGTCATTTCTCTGTTAATAGTTGTAACATACTCCGCTGATGTTCTGAATTATAGAAGTAAAACATAATTGCATACAGGTGAACCAGCCATGGGCGGAAGAGCTATCCAGAGTGAACCTCCAGTGCTGATGGTATCAAATCAAGCTCACGCAATTCTCAAATGCGCTGGCTGGCTGCAATATTTAAACAGACTGCATGGATTTCATGACGAACTAACGCTGGAATTTCTGCAGAATCTACAGAACGGTAGCACAATGGTAAAAGGCAGAAGTATGATGGTTTCTAAAGTAATCCTAGGCGAAGTCATTGGACTTCCAGCAGAGGGGGTGGAATGGATAGATAAACACGTCCTTTTATACAGTTCAATTGGAGTATTCCAGCATCCGGGTGAGCGGTTAGTACGAACAAGTAAAGGAATTCATCCTTTAGCGTTACAGCAGTCGTGACAAGAATTGGCAGTCATCTTCCAAAGATACATTACCTGTGATGGTCAACACGATGTGGTAAAGCCCCGATAACTAAAACTTCTAGCCATTTTAAAACAAAGAATTTCAGTTAATTTGCCGTTTTATCTGAATTCCCTATTACATGATGTCGCCTGACATGTTAGGACAGCTAAAGACCCATACAGTGTAGTCAGTCATCATGGGTTGATTAAATTAATTATCCTAAATAGATTGGCCCAGCGACAATTAACATGGGACATTATCATAAATCCTACTTTGGCTCCACCCCTGGAAAATGCGGTAACCGAGCAACAAGGGCCAAGAACCCAAGGCCTGAGAAGAACACTAAAGAGAAAGAATTCCTCTATTCCCTTGAAACCAGCAAAGCGTAGGCACTCTGTGTGAGTGAAAGCCCAACGATGCATCCCAATTCAAGCAGAGGAAGTCAAACCATCCCGCACACCACCTCCTAGTCTACAAAATCCCCCTTTGCAAGACTATGAGGAGGAAGTGGCTAGGGTATTGGAAGACATGGGAATGTTTGTCAAGGATAGAGAATAGCCAGGGATCATTGAAGAGAAGAATTTTACCCCCAACTGATCCGCCCCTACTGATAGCCTTGGTTGTGAGCAAACCTCGCCATTCACAAATGTCATGGAGGAATAGAGGGAATCAATTCCTTCAATGGAAACACCCTTCGAAGCTGAGATATGTGAAGGGAAAGCCATCAGAGAAGAAACTCAGATAGTAGGCACCGACCCAGTGGAACCCCAAGATGAAGGAAACCCTGAAGATGAAACGCTGGGAGATGCCAATCAACCAAGTAATAGTCCTTATTCTAAGTCCCCTAAGGACGAGTCATACCTAGGAGAAGACCTGGAGAACGATAGTTGTTCAGGAGATACCACTGCATTGGGATCTCCTGAAAAATAAATACTTGATAACGATGAGATAGAAGGTGAAACTCCACCAGGAGACATAGTTCCAATGGGTACCATCCCTGATGCTGACATAGTACCACCTATACAGGAACCAGAGGTTAACGCAGCTAACCCACCATCAGATGTAGGTCCTAGAGTAAAGAAGTCCTACAGAGATAGGATTAGAAAGATGCTCAAGAAGTATAGAAGATAGAAGAAGTAATCAGGCAGTTGAAACACTGGTTAAAAGAGGCAACCAGAACCAGGAAATTGAAAGTGGAAATGGAAACCAAAGGAACACAAACATAACAATGTTCTGGGAAGGATGTTGAGACTCAAACAGAGTTTCTTGTGGTCTGCCCAAAAGAAACTCAAACTGAGCCATGTCTGGTAGAAGACACTGAAATGCAAATTGAGGACCCCTGTGTCTTTTCGCAAGAGACTCAAACAGACCACCCCACTGTGGATATTGTTGTCCAAATAGATGCTAAAGAAGAAGTTCGAATTGATTGGATAATTCAAGAGGCACCTAAAGCTACTATGCAGACCAATCCTATGGAGACCCGGGATGGAGAAGCTCAAACAGATGAGACACCCGCTTACACTCCCTTGGTAAGAGAGGCCGTCATCAGAAGGTTGCAGAATGAGCTACTGACAGTTCAACAGGAACTGGCTCAACACAAAGAAAAGGTGGCTCCCCTGCATGAACATCAAGGGTTGAGGAAGAAGTTTGGAGCACTTACCATGACTGAAGATGAGACCTTTGTGTAGTATAAGGCTGAGCAAAAGCAGGTTAAAATATTAAATGGTAAATTGCAAAAGGCTAGAGAGAAAATGGAGACCATCTACTCTCTTTATTCAGACACCCTATCATGCCGAGCCCCTACCCCAAATTATGCCTTATTCCTCATGGAAAGATACCTCCTGCTAAAAGTCAAAGCCGCTAAGGCTGGCAAACCAGTAGAGATCAAAACCACCCCGGAATTTTTCAAATGCTTCAGAGAGCACGATGAGAAGGTTCAACGCCTCCTCTGTGAACTTTATACGCATAATTTCTTTTTAGAAGATGACAGGGACAACCACCCTAACCCTTTTATAGGAGACGTCCAATTTCAGGCATTCCTCTCATTTGCTACCAGCCAACTCAAGTGGGCCAAGGCTCACAATACTTTCAGAAAACATGAGTATGGCATTGAAGCCTACATAGAGAGGAGCCTACATAGCCATTACTCCTATCTGTTAGGCATAAACTGTTTATGAAGCGAGACGGTGTTGTGGGCAAATTGGGGCCACTTCATACCGATATCATTTAGGCTAGAAAGGAATATTTCTAGGACACTAAGGAAGAAGCATTGTCTGCACCAACATATAGGTGGGAAGTCTCCAGCAACACTGTGAGGAACCGAGAGCCATTTGGATATCGAAACTTCAAAGCTACCTCCTCTCGTTTCTGTAAATACAGTGATATGATTTTAGCGATGGGGCCTAATTGGATAGGATGTCGTTACAGATTCCCAATCATATGGTATCCTCCCGACCAATACCACAGTGACTATAACTTGAAGGATCAAGAGGTAACCCAGGCTCTCGTTGTCCTTAAGCAGAAAAATGGTTTCAGGAATTACAAGGAGGAGGTATATCCTGCTTATTCCCTAACTCAATTGCATCTAAACTAGTAACTCACTTGCATGTGGACATGCAACAAGGTAAGTTGGGGAGTATGTTGGGTTAGGAAAAGGGTATGATTTCTCTTCGTAAATTGATTTATTTAACATTCATCCTTATACGATTATCTCTGTTTATAGATTAAAATAAGGAAAATATCGGCTCAAGTTGGATGAAACCATTTGGTGAAAAAATAGGCAAATCTAGCACAAGAAACTGATTTTTTGCTATCTTTGTGTGCAGAGGATGCAGACTGGGAAAAAGTCGTTGAATTGACAGACCAACACAAGGCCATAAAAGGGAAACTAAAATGTCTTTGGCAGACAAGGCAATGGGAGATCAGCCTAAACAATGTTATTTTATCACATGATCAGATTATGTATTACAAAATCCTCAGGATCCCCTGATCTCGAGGATTTGCTTTTATCTAGCTACTCTTTTATGTTATATATAGGGCCGAAAGGCAATTAGAGAGATTTTAGACTTTGATAATCTGTAATTATTCTCTTTGAAAACATATAACACTATTATCTCGGTGAGGTTGTAAGTTGTTACTGGCATTAATGAAATAAGGTCGCATTTGATACATATTTATATTCTGAGTTCTTATTAAGCGGAGGCTTCTGGCAACTCTGGGCCCAGTCACAAGAAGTTCTAATGCTCCCTTGTCTTATAATCTTTCTATTTAGTCTTTGCTATTTGATTAATGTTCAATCATTGGTTATTCCGTTTATCGTAAAGATTTGAGATATTGATTCATATTATTGTTCAATCAGATTTGGAGTGAAGCCGTGTGATATAATTAAGAAATTCTTTGATTGGAACGAGTGAATTAGAACTAATAGTATATTGTTGCTCATTTTGAGTGATGTTATCATAGATCCTAGAGATAATTCTGATTAATTTCCACATGTTGCAATATAGATCATTTGTTATTCAGAGATCCTTTATTCTTTTATGTGTGCTTGTTGTTCAATTACCATTTGTTGTTCAATTACCATTTTCCATTCAATTACTATTTTTTGTTCAACTGAGATTGCTGTTTAATTTGGATTGATATAGATTAACAATGTTGTTCAATAGTTATAGTTCTTTCCTTGATTGAGTGAGTTAGCCTTAAGTCTATTTGAACAATCCCAAATGTGATTCTTATTTGCATTCAGTTTCAATTGATTTCGGAATAAGTTGCATAGAATTGCAGAGTGCGTTAAGAGTATTTCTTCCATAGTTAGTTCTTTCCAGAATTGTGTGGAGTGAATTGAAGGATTAGTAATTAGTGATTGCAACGATTCATCATTAGATAACCTCTAGATTTACTGCATATATTGTGCTGACACTCTTGAGATAAAAAGACTTACCTCGGGTTGACAACTAATGTAGGGATTAAGATTTCCTGTAAAAAGAAATCTTAGTGAGCCAACAATACCATCTTCAGCTCTGATACCATGTAGAATTTCAGGTATATGCAGAAGCTCATGCAATGTACTAAATCACAGGATAAGAATCTACTTCTACTTCCAACTAGCGGAAGCCAATAGATCAATGAAAACAATATGAACAAGAAGAATATAAATCAATGGCATATAACACAAGATGTATCTGGGGAAAGCCAGTGCTCAAAACCTCACTATCTGTATTCCATATATGAGAAATATAAGTGAAGATACAAAGCTTTTTCTCACTAAAACAATTCCGCGCAACTATGCTCAACTCTCTCAGCTCACAACCTAGCTCTTGGCCAACACTTGCCAATTTTGGAGCTCTCAAAGCTCCTAATCTCTTGCGTAATTCCTAGGATGAATATCCCGTATTTAAAGGGATTTCATGCTTCCAAGACTGCGCAATCCAAACATAGGATCAATCTCTGATGCATGCATAATATTTACACTCCATTAAATAATACCACTGATAGTACATTGTCCTTGCGCTCTAGTCTCAACTGCGTCTTTCTCAGAATTGACATGCATGAGTTTTTGATGAGGGAATCTTCAGTTAACTGGAGTAGCACTAGTGGATGCACTAGTGCACCAACTGACTGTTAATTCTATATTATTTCCATAAACAGTTTGGAACTAATTTGACTAAACATAACTCAGTAAATTGAGTGATCAAATTTCCAACTCAATTTAAACTCATGCTAGATCCCTAAAATTTAGGGAGAACACATGACTACATAAAGACTTCCAACTTGAAATTCCTAAGCTAATTAAATTAATTAAACTTAGTTAACTATTTACAAGTTGCTATGAGAATAGAATTCGATTTTAATTCTCAGTTTAATTCAAGAACAAATTAAACTGGAATTTCTTGTTGCCATTTCTCAACAACATGTTTGTCTTACTAATGAGATTTGACCAAGCCAAAAAATAGATCAAACTTTACAATTATACTTTCTGCAAAAGGAGAGAAAAGTCTCAAAATGAAACATATCCTACTAAAAGAGTGGAAAAGCTGAGAGAATCTCCACAAGGATTCAAAAATAGAAAGTGTCTGAACTAAATAGTAGGTTGTTGTTATATGCAGAGTAAAACATTTTTCTTGGAACTTGTTAGGAAATCTGCCACATAATTCTTCTCTCTAAACACATGATTGAAGGCCACTTGTTGAAAGGATCTTATCAGTGCTCTGATACACTGCATCAAAAAAGTGAGATTGGTCTGGCATAAAGAGGAACGCTGAAGAATCCAATCCAGAACAACTTTGGAGTTATGAAAAACAACCAACTCCTCTATGGAAAGTCATTTAGCATAGAGGATTGCTCCCCATAACGCAAAACTCTCGACTTGTTATTGGATCCAATGGGATTCATATGGTTACTAGTGTTTACTGCTTCATATATGATTTATCTTCATTTGAATTGAATGGTTGCATATGTTTTCATGAATAGTATGAAAGTGGTTGATTTTAGGAGGTGAATACAAGTTTAATACAATCTTAATATGACAATATGTAGCTACAATACTTACCATTAGATCACGATGGTGTATGCTTGACATTTCTTGTATGTTTCAATATGTTATCTCAACTTAATCTTAATCGCTTGCAACAAGATATGCATACTAGTATGTGTACAAAATGGCTCAAGGCCTCAAAGCCTACTCTCATATATAAGTATGATATGGAAGCCATGAGTAAATAAACTTATAATGGTCACATTACATGCAAATTATTACCACCCAAAATTTATATTAATTCAAATATTGCAAGATTATGAGTATTGGAAAGTGTAAATTTAATAAAAACATCACAATAGATACCTTAATATAGGTGCTTTTGAAATATTGAATTGGGGAAATGAATCATGATCATTCCCACATATCTAATGATCAAGGTGTGAAGTGGAAATTCTTTGTATTTCAAGATTTTTTTATACCTTACTTTGTTGTTTGATTTATTCTATGCATTACACATTATGAAAGGTCTTTTTGGCATCATCTAAACGAGTAATAAACTAACATACTTTGCATGCAGTGGTTCCCAGTCCTATTAGTCCAGTTGCATTCAATTATGGCAACGAGAAATGTAGAATCTGAGTTATATGCTTAAGCCTATCCTTTTATCTTTCAAAGCTAAAGGGGGACCATGTTTTAACATTTAATTTGAGTTTGCATTCAATTTTGGTGGCTATGTGAGGGAGCACAATTTGTTGGAAGAAATTTGCAGTTTGAAATGGCACAATTTGGAAATCAAATACCACAATGAATAAATCATATCCATCAACTTCAAGGAGCTAAGGGAATGAGATAACCCTAAACTTATTATAATAGTCATTACTTTTCCTTTATTTTTGTGTGGCTTGAGTCATGGTGGTTTTGGGTTTCATAATCATGCATGCAAACCTCTTCAAATATTCCCATTGATTATGGTCTAGTTGTATTTTCTCCTACATGTTAATTTGTGTTCATTTCTTCATTTATTGATATTTTATTTGAACTGGGTAGCCATGATTCAAGGTTTGAAAAAGTTATCATTCTTTAACCTAGTATTTCATTTCTATGCCCATTACTAATTTTCAAGGTAAACTGTGGTAAATTTCCAAACTTTGTTCTTTATGGAAAAAGTTAAGGAACATCCCAAGTCAATCCCATTTCGACATTCCTTTTGTTAATTTAACCTAGCCATCAAGTCATATCTATTGATAGTATTTACAATCATAACTTAATGAGATATTGGGCAGAATTTACAATCGATAAGGGTTTTACTCTAATATTACTTGAAATAATAAGGACAACTATAATTTTTTCTAACTGTGGTAGAGTTTTCCCTTTATGGTTTGAAGTGTAGACCATGACAAGTTTTGTTTCCCTCTTATGATAATGTGCTATGGAAAATGAGAGCCTTTTTCCTATAGGACTAGGTTATTCTTGGTAAATTGGAAAAACAATCCTTGTTTATATGATGTAGATGACATAATTGTAGAATGAAAATATTAATGCTTTTTGTAGTTATTATTATATCTCTATCTATTCTCCACTTTAAAATGTTGTAGATGGTTAGGGCTTCTATTTATCAAACTATTTGTTTCCTTCCAAGATATGATACATGCAAAAGGATTTCAAGTGGGGATTGATCTTGATTATTTCATTGTATCCATATTAAGTTTCCTCATGTGAAAGTTCAAAACCTTTTTCTATGTTAAAGCTAGAATATGCACGTAGTAGACACATACCACGTAATGGCTTGTTATTTTTAGATTCATGCAAGTTTGTTTCCCTCTTAAGCTTAGAAGAATAATGTATTGATCACTTAAGTGTTGAAATTGAAAATGATATGTTATTGAAAGTTATTAATTATTGATTCCCAAATAGTTTCTTGACTAATTCTAGCCTAACCTACATTTTCCATTATATTGATTGCAAAGCTCAAAAACATAGGAAATTCATTAACAACTTGATTTCTTACATAAATGTACATTTGTGGGATGAAATTATGGCCTATTTGATGAATTTATTTAGTTACTTACATGTTAATATCATGATGAACTGATGATGGGACTAAGATTCAAATTAATAAAGCCATGTATGAGGAAATCTATTATAAGTGGTCCCTCCCATATGAAACATTGTAATTGATGCATGGGGTTTTGTGATACATTTTGCTTCATATTTTAGCAATGGTTCAAACTTTGAACAATTATATGGCACATATTGTTAGATTCTATGTATATGTTTAATTAAAACTATGGCTTTTTGGTTGATGTAGCCTAATTGCTTCGACCTAGTTTTCCTTTGAAATTCCTACTTTCAAAATATTAAAAAAAATGCTCTAAAAATTGATTTATTGAGGAAAACCAAGAGGAAAAGGGGTTTGTTTTCCTATCCACTCAACCACCTATAAATAAGGATAAGGATTTGTCTCAAAATGGAGGAGAAAAGAGAGCAAGTGTAGCTTTGTTTTGATCCTACATAACATCTAAGTTCATTCTTTAGTGCTTCATCTAGTGAAAAAAAATGACAAGCAAGCTAAAATCTAAGATACAATGCTACAATGAAAGGAAAGTTGTTTTCCCTCTAAAGGTAAACTTCGTTAATTTTCTTCATGAATGTATTTCTCTACAAATATTTATATGAATCACACTTCCATAAGTTCAAATATCCTCTAGACAATATAAGTGTGGGGTTTGTAAATGCTCTACATTGTTTAGGGCTTCATCCTACTTGGCTTTAATTTGGTGTGAATACCATATGGTCTTGTAAAAATTCTATTTACTAGAAGCCATGTTGATTTGGGGGATTATTTGGGTTACTATTAGTTATGCATAAACTTCATTTATGAATATACATATCTTGCACATACCTACACTTATATGTGTTTGTATATTTTTATTTTGTTATTTCAACTTGCAAGTAATTTTGCATTTATTTATTTTATACATATGCATGCTATATTAATGATTATAATGAGTGGTACCATAATCATAGTTTTACAATGTTACATGCCAATTATACAATTTAAATTAATGTAAATTTGATTCAATTTTCTTTTGCACTCAGGGCTTGTTAATTTTGTGTTTAGTATGGTTTCTATACATTTATGACATTTTCTTAGAGCTCTCATTGTTAGTGTGAAATATTTATGCAAGTTAGAGAAAATCCATTCACTTAAGTTGTAGGTGACTTATAGCCCTAGCAACAAAAGATGGTTATGTCTATGCTTCAGATATGCAGCAAAACGTTAGAAAAAACCCTCCAGAATATGGCATGCAAATAGAAACATATAACAACATAAATATAAGTGCAACAACCCAATGGAGAATATGAAAGATCAATTTTATTAATCAAGAGTTATGCAATTGGTGAGGAGTGATTATAGAATTGGGCCCGTAGATCACCCTCTTTGTGATGAGTCCTTTCTTGACCTTACGCTTTAGTAGTGTGCTTCTCTCTCTTAATCTGCAATGGGTAGAAAAGAAAACGGAAGGAGCTTGAATTCAAGTGGGATCTCAAATGCTATGAGATGATAATGGGGATGGTGAAAATGGTCATGGTGAATAATGGATAGAAAACCCTCTATTTATAACAAAATATTGGAATAGATTGAGAATTATAAAATATTATTGACTAAATCAAAATCTAGTTGTTATGGATATTTTATTATATTTTTTGAGAGGAAAAATATATTCAAAATGGTCAAATATATTTATTTAGAAAGTGGTTGAAGTAATTAACAAATAAAAATGATTTGTTAATCACTTTGTGAGGATTAAGAAAAACATGAATTTGAAATAATTATTAAATAATGATTTAACAATTATCTCAAAAGGAAAATAGGGAATAACAATGAATAATAAATAAATAATAGTTTGTTTAATTATTCCAAAATGATTAAGTCAAGAGTGATAAGAAATAATTATCAATTAATTTTAATAACTATTTCTTGAAAATATTAAATAAATAATTATTTAACTAATTATTCTCATGGGATTATTGGATTTTAATGCGAAATAATTTAGGAAAATTGTTGACTAAATTATTTCCTACAGTGAAAGTGGGTTTTACCATGGTAAAATTCATCCTACATGGTGTATTTTGATCAACCTAGTAAGAGATGGCTAGGTGAACATTTTTTGGGTGATAATAGATTGCCCCCCAACGTAAGATTGTCACGAGAAAATCGTATGACCTAAATACGTTGTAGGTTTCAATTTCACTATACATCAAAGGAGAGAGAGAGAGAGAGAGAGAGAGCTGAAGTAAGGAAAGAAAGGACTGAGAATAGAGGGGTGAGACCTACTTATCTGATAGAAGTCTCCTTTTATTGGTAAGTACACAATCTCAAATGAGGCAAGGGAGGCATAACCATACCTACCGATATAATTGAGTAAAAATAATAATGATGTGCCCATCAATGTGGGTATGAGAAACAAAATACATGATACGTGATATGATAACATCAACTGGGCTAGAAAGTGATACAATGATATAATGAGTCCCATATACATAATGTGCCTGGAAAACAAAGGTCGGGATTGAATACAATAACATATGTTGATATGAGTACATGAGAAATAATTACCCCCAAAAATGAGAGGAGGTGATATATCACAACAAAAGAATCCATGCTAAACAGGAAAGGGCTCTGAAGATATGAATGGACTATCTGAAGGAGACATGCGTGTTGTGGGATCTGCAATCGGTGGAAACCAAGCTAGTAAAATCAATGAAACAACATCTAAGGTTGTATTATGATATGTTGTAATCTGGACATGTGGGGGGCTACCTGAAGGGTCACCCCATCATGAGATCTGGAACATCTCACACACACCTGGGAAATGTCAGTACAATCTGCTAGATCACTGGACCATCAAGTGTAGGATTCTTGATCATGCGATAATGAGTTAAAGTCAAGCATGCAAGAAACAACCAAGCCAAAGGGCAATGATGATTCCCTTACCTTGATCTGAGGCACTGAACAATGATGAAGACTAGAACCAAGGTACATTGCCCTCTAAAACACTCTCCTAGAGTAAATGTGTAGAAGTTGATAAAAGAGAGCCCGTCAAAGTTTAGGCAATGAAGATACACTGACACTCGTGATGATGATGGAGGAATAATATGAGTGGTGGATTGATGACTTCCCTTGTCAGATCATAATATGCATGGTTGACCTGGAAACAACTAACTCAATTCCAGAGGGGATGGTCAATTAATCAGACAGAGGCTTTTCAAATATAGGTCAGTATATCTGGGGGCTAACTGTGAGTGAAATGGGATGAATTCAATGCAAAGATGGATGATAAACTGTAACAGGACTTAGTGGGACTTTGAACAGACTCCATGGATGCAAGGGTGACTCATCTCTAATGCTCTGAACAAGGGTGACTATATCATACTGCCACATGGGGGGAGGCCCAAAGGGGACCATAAAGACATGAGTAAATAATGGTTACTCACGAAAAAACTCAACACCTAAGTCAACAAGTGCAAAAGCATAGTGGTGCCAGAGTACAAGTGACTCATATGAAGAGATTCGATTTTAAAAGGTGATAAAATGAGACCTCATAGAAACAATGACTTCTTGGTGAAGTTTCAAATTACCAAAAACGAAGAGACACCCATTATAGCGCTTGGTTAGAGCTTTCCAGCATTGCTGACAGTTTTTCAAACCAAGATACAATGTGTTCGTAATGGTCAACGAAAAACTAGGGTTTTTCCTATAAAATGGCTTCTTGCCCCCAAATCTAATTCAGTTGCACATTCAGTTGTTGGAGAATTTGGAGAGTAGAAGGAGGCCCTTAAATCTTGGTGAGTTAATAGCAGACAAACCGATCGTTAGAAGCCAGATCTGTGACTTTAAGGTAGGTAATCTTACTTGTCTAAAATGGCCTTAGTTTTTCTTAGAAGGATGGTGCATGTTGAATAATCAAGGTAAGAATAGAGGAATGAACTACTAGAGAAGGTCTAGGATCAACCCTACCCACCAAGTCAAACATGGGGACTGGATGGTAAGTGTGACATCACATAGCGTAGGATATTTGAAGATATGGTATCAAGCATCTACAATATATGATGTGTATATGGCTCATTGGAAAGGTCAATAGGATAAGCTATCCAAGGAATGAAAGGATAAATGACCATACCTAGATCGTTGGGGTCTAGGCCAAGACTTATGTCACTCAAGTGAGAAGGTTGCCAAGAGTGCCATCATGCCCCCAAGCATTAGATACTGCCTCCGACATATGTGGTGGAGGGGACTTATCAGGTATGCAAAGGTGGGAATGATTCCCCTAGCTGTAAGAGTTTGTGGAACACCATTGTGTTCTAAGTGCTCAAATAAGGGATTCAAGCATTCAACCCTACTAGCATGAGATCCTCTAGAGGATGATGAGAATATGTAAGGGCATATGTGTCTCCTATTTTTGTATGTATGGTTATAACATGTTATGGACATGTCGAGTGTATTTAGAATAATGGATTCCAAACACGTATATGAATGTACAAAGTATGGTTATGCTATCGACATGTTGAGTGTATATAGAATAATGGATTCCAAAAACTTTTATGAATGTACATAGCATGGTTATGCATGTTGTGGTGTGTCACCATTTGGTGTTTATGGTTGTATTCTTATGGGAAGAATGGATAAATACAGTGGGATGAAGGTAATAGTGGATTGTAACTATCCCTTGGCCCTACATATATGGGTCAAAGGGACTGAATTTTTGGGTTTGCATAAATGGTTTCACCATATGAAAGAGTGGCTTTGAATATAATGAATTGATGCTCACCTAAACGACATTGAGGTTGACTAACAACAATGTCTAAGGTACTGGTTTTTTGATGTAATATGTAGGAATGATTAAGTGGATCATCCCCAAGGTGATCTGGAGTGATATGGGAATCTAGAAGTTCTTTGACATGGGGAAGAGAAATGACACTAGAGTAAATACTACTAGATGCAATATGAGGGTTGGGGAGAATTAATTCTCCTATAATCTAAAAGGTGGATGCCACCTTACCCAAACATTATGTGGCAATGTAATGGGCACAATATGGATGTGGTTCAAATTTATGGGTTCGAAGTAAGGGGTGATGGAGCTAATAATCATCATGGGAGACATGGTTCACAAGCACATCATCATAAGGGTTGGATGGATGGCTAGTGGGTGTAGAATCCAACAATGTTGATACTGAAGTGTCCTCCGAAGAAGGTTCGAAAGAAGCACAAATATAGAAAACTCCTAAAGAGTCCAAATATATCGATCCCATTGATGATGACTGGTAGATAATAGGGGTGGAACTATCCATCATATCAACATCAAGAGGGGGGATCACAATGGTTGGTTGAGAAACATCCTGTCTTGGAAAAGCAGTGGGACTAGAACCCGCAGGTAGAGGAGAAGTAGAGTCACTACAAGCGCCATCTAACTCGTGAAGCACTTGAAGTGTATCATGAAAGTATTCAAGACGGGGATAGTGATGGGAAATATTTGTTTTTATTGTACAAAGCACAAGAGTAGTTCGTGTGTAAATATTTTCTCTTCTTGGTGGACTCAGATAACGTAACATGGACCTCAGGAATGTTAGGGTTGGGAAAATTATTAGAGACCACATTCTTAATATGAGGGAGCTCAGGATAATTATTGGTGTCATGCCCAACAACATCTCTCCTTACAGATTTCCTTCTTGATCTCCTCCCCTACGATCTAAAGTTTAAAAACTACCTCACACACTTCCTAGTACTAGTTTTAGATCTTTTAGTGAAACTTTAATCAATACACTCTTACCTCAAGATCCACCTATATCACCTAAAATTCAAATAATTATTCAAAATATCGAAGGACTATCAATATCAGGAGATCAACCACAAGTATCTGAAGCCTATGAAGGAAGTGCTACATCATCGCTGAAGAGTTTTGGTATCTTGAACAAAGCTCAAAGTGAGAAATTAGGACTAAAACCCTTCAATTTTCCACTAGACACACTATCAAAAGAAACCTATCTCAAGTCATAATTCAACAACTAGTGAAACTATTACTCGTAGTTGCCCCCCATATACACCTACCATCACTCCAACCACTGTATAAACATCTAAAAATCTTCCTCCCTCATCCTCATCTACATCTCCTTCTTCAACTCAACCTACAATATCTTCTATTGTTACCAATACAACAAGTCCCTCACCACTGCAACTACCTTGCTATTGTAATTGGTTCAACACCTATAATTACTAGAATGGCACAGAGACCTTGGGAAACCCTTAGAGTTGTGAATGATGTAGGTAAACAACACCCTCTCCCTAAACATCCTGAATAATGGCGACCAAAATTTAATCATGATAATGGTGTGCCTCCTAAAGAACATATAAATAATTATATGGTAGTTATCTATTTAAAATATGTTTCAGAAGAAGATGTAGTTTGTAAAAAAAAATTCCTCATACTTTTAAAGGAAAAGTCGCTTCCTGGTACTTCTCTCTACTTGCTAACTCCATAACCAATTGGGATACTTTTGAGGATGTATTTTTAAATAAATTTGATGATGACAAGACACCAGCTTCATTAATAATTGAATTGTCCAATATAAATATGGGTCCTAATGAATGAGTCAAAGATTTCAATTCATGATTTAATAAAAAATTGAATAAGCTATCAAGTACGTCCAAGCTAGGTGAGGATGTTCAAGTTGATTGGTCTATTGAAGCTCTTCCCTCTTCAATGCTTATGTTAATCAATAGAGATGGAAAGACTAATATCACCAATAATATATAAGAAACAATAGATGTTGAGAAACACATGCTTTTCCTTGCTAAGAAATATCCCATGGAGGAGAAGAAAACTTCCTCTCAACCAACTAAAAAGGTCACATTTAAGGAAGAGAACAAGAAGAAGAACACTAAACATGTGTTCTATGTAGAAGACATTCAAAATTTTATCAAAACTCAGTCAAATGTGGTTGTTGACCTCAAGAAGTAAGTTGCAGAAGAATCATCTTCAAGAAGACCTTTCAGACCATTCAAAAGGAATCAACAAACTCCTTATTCCAAATAGATTTTAGTAGCTGATGAAGAGGAAGATGATGAAGGGGATCCATAGAAAATTGAAGATGAATAAGAAGAAGAAGAGTAAATAATTGATGCTAACGTGACTTTCAAATTCATTGGCACCTTATCAAATGACAAGGAAGAAGCTCTCCCTGTAACTACAATAAGAAAAATATCTATAGGTACATCTACTTCTAATAAAAGTTCTATTGCAAATGCGTCTCCATCCAATAAAGGTTCTCTTGCAAGTTTCTCTTCAGCTCCAACGAGTAAATATCCCACTCAAACTCCTAGCACTTTGTCTCCTTCCGTTATAATCAAAAGTGCCACTCCAGATAAGTTTATTTCTAAAAATCTTGTAATTTCTGATCGTATAGAATATAATATTATAGAGGATATGAAAAATACCAAAGCTAACATTTCACTATATGAAGTTAGTAAACTAAAACAACAATAAAACATTTTATTAAATTCTTTGAATGTTACTTCGAAATCTCCCCTACTCAACACTGTTATGACTACTAAAACTAAATCTAAGCTAAAGACTACTTCTTCCTCTAATCAAATAAAACAAGCAGATGTAATTCTGACAGGAGATATATTTAATTCACATAACCTACCTTTTCTCTTGACCTTTGAGATCTTCAACAAGAATGTTCATAATTGTTTGGTTAATTCTGGCACCTATTCCAACATCATGTCATATGTTGTTTGCATGAAAATTAATGCTAGGCCCCAAGAATCATCCACTCAAACTGTACATCTTGATAAAACTATAGTCAAGGTTCTAGGTGAATTGAAGGTTGTATTAATTATATTAGCTTCTCATCCTAAATTCTTTCAGATCATTGATATTGTAATAGTTAATATCCCATCATCCTATTGTTATAAATTAATTCACGGAGCAATGAAATACACAAAATATTGCAGAAACACATATAAAGAAACACATAAAACAAGTGAGACATAGATCTACATGGTTCACTCAATTTGGGCTACGTCCATGGAGAAACAACCAATCCTTCCTTTTTTATTATCTAGCAAAATGAAGAGATAAAACCTACAACATATTTGTTGTAATTTCCTCTTCGCTCTCACACAGTCTACTCTCTCTTTCTCACTCAGAATAATAATACATTGGTGCAATACAATTCCCTCATATAAATCAAGGGTTTCCTTCTAGGGCAAAAACCCTAAATTAACGTAACTTCTACCGTTAGATCGTCTGCCTACTGAACAACCCAGATTGACTACTAAACACCAATATTTTACAAGGAAATTTTCATCTATTTTTAGCTTTGGGGGCGCAGGCCCCCAAACCCCCCAGACCCCCACAGGGGGGACAAGTCCTCCCTGCACCCCTTGTATGGAGAGGTGTATAGTCTTCCTGGGGTATACATCTGATTGAAACAAAGACCTCTAAATTAGGAAGATAATTAGGCTACATATCCAACACTTATGGTCTTCTCTTGAGTAGAGACTGGTCAGAAAAGTTGAAGGGTTACTTTGCAATTGATTGGTTGCACCTCTGGCTACCATATATTGGAAAACCAAATCAAATAATCTTTGATAAGGAAAAACATATGAAGCACATTGTCACTGAATTAGAAGAGGAAAAAGATTCCATCTCATTTACCAACAATATCTTAGGAAATTATTTTGCAGAATCACATCTTGAATATTTTACTACACAGTTATCTCCTTTCCTATCTGCTTCTATTTGCTCATAAATCGAAATATTTTTGCAAAAGGATACATCTCATTGTGTAAATATTTTATATTCTCCTATAGATAAACCTGTAAACAAATAAATTTTGGACTATTTAGTTTGATGGGTCGAAGTCTAATGGTGGCGTTAGTGCATGGTGCATTATAATTAACTCCAATGGGGAGAAAACCATGCTTACCTACAGACTCAAGTTCAAATGCAAAAATACAGTTGTTGAGTATGAAGCACTTGTGTAAGGATTAAGAAAAACAATAAGCCTAGATGTCAAATATATAAAAGTTTTTGGCGACTCCAAAATTGTAATCAAAGATGTAAGGAACATTATTCACTATGTATCCAATCACTTAAAACATTATCAATTTCTTAATCAATAATTAACTTATCATTTTATCATGTTCAATATTAGTCCCATCCCAAGATTGCAAAATGCAGGTGCAAATATTTTAGCAAAAGTTTCCTTTAAACTTATCCCACCTAAAAACTTCAGCCCATATCATTTTTCAATTGAATTGATATTCATAACCTCTATACATGACAATATCTCCAACTAGAGAGTTTTCAGTGATGATGAAGACATCATAAATTTCCTCACATCAAAGGGAACGTATGACGACCAAATCATCAATGAAGACTCTCATGATAAAGAATTGAATATATCATCAACTGAAAGCAAATCTGAAAAATCCATCCCCAAATCCATAGTCAAGTAAAACTTTTATGATATTAAGGATAGTTTTAAAAAGCTTGCAATTGTAAAACTTCAAGCTCTTCCTTAAGATTTGAGGTCATCAATCTTAGCTCAAAAAAAAATCCTCAAAATGTAAATCTAGGGCTTGGATTGTCACCGTATGAAAGACTCACATTTATTTATCTACTTAGAATATATAAATATTGATTTTTCCTAGAACTATGACGATATTAAGACTGATACCTCAATCATCTAGTATACCATCCCAATGCTAACCAACAAAATTCCTATCCAGCATAAATTAAGAAAAAATTATCTAAATCTTGAATAAAAATTAAAGCTAAATTAAACAAATTGTGGAAAGGCAAGATTATCTTTACAATTAGGAAGTCTAAGTGAGTATCTAATCTATTTACAGCTAGGAAAAAGAACAGAGATATAAGAATCTGTATTGATTTCATAAACATTAACAAAGCATTAGAAAAAGACAATTTTTGTTTCCTCCTATAGAGCAGATCCTACAGTTTGTGGTTGGTTCAAAGTTGATGTCCTTCCTCGATGGGTTCTCTAGATACAATCAAATACTTGTCCATCCTAGTGATATATTAGAGACAACTTTTAGGACTAAATGGGCAATCTATGCTTATCAAAAGATGACATTTGGTCTTATCAATGTTGGGGCAACATTCCAGAGGGAAATGGATATTGCTTTCAAAGGATTGATGAATAAAACCATAGTTATATATCTCAATGACATTACCATATTTTCCAAAAAACGAATTGATCATATACATGACTTGAAACAAATTTTTGAACAATGTAAGAAAGATGATATATCTCTGAATCCTAAAAAGTCATTTTTTTCTCTTCCAGAAGGTAAAATTTTGGGATTCATTGTTTTTAAAGATGGAATAATTATAGACCCTAATAGAGTTAAAGCCATTTCAGAAATTGTACTCCCACATAATAAAAATTCAATGTAGTCATTTTTAGGTCAAATCAATTTTGTAAGGTGTTTTATTCTTGACTTTTCACAAATAGTGTTTCCTTTACAAAACGCGATAAAAAAAATGCAAATTTTAAGTGGAGTGTGACAGAAAGGAGGGCATTTGACTCTATTAAGCAAGTCGTTATACAAGCCCCCTCCTTATTTTTTCTAAATTACAATAAAGAATTTATTTTTTATACATTTGCTTCTAATCAATCTTATGTAGTTGTTTTAACCCAGAAGAATGATCAAGATGCAAAAGCACCTATATCATTCAATAGTTTTGGACTACAAGGAGCAAAATTAAAATATTCAGATGTTGAAAAGAAAGCATATGTAGTATTCAAATCAATCAGACATTTCAAAGCCTTTCTAATTAAATCACACACCAATTTAAGTGTGCCCTACTATGCTGTGAGGAATCTATTAGTTCAGAAAGACTTTGGTGAAAAAGAGCTCATTGGGTTGTTTCACTCTCCAAGAGTATGATTTCGAAATTAAGCTTGAAAATATTATATGAGGTCAAGGATTCCATAAGTTGGTCAAACAAACTATTGATTCACAATCAGAGAATAGTTTAGAAGATCAATATCTAGAGGATCTTCAATAGGTGTGTGTTATCCATGATGCTTCAAATTCACAATATGTTGATATGATATAATTTCTTGCTCATGGAATGACACCTTTACATTTAGAATATAATAAAACGTGTGCTTTAAGATTAAAAGTGAACGAATACCAACTTATCAATGGGATACTTTTTAGAAGGAACTATGATTCCCTGTTACTTAGGTGTTTGGAAAAACATAATACTGACAAAGTGTTGTAGGATTTTCACAATGGACCAAATGGTATTCGTTTCGGAAGCAATGCTACTACTCATAAAATCCTTCATGTATGATATTACTAGCCTATGCTTTTCAAGGATGCACATGCATATGTCTGAAAATGCAAAATTTCCTAGACTTCTGTTGGAAGAGAAAGGAAAGCAACATTTCCCTTACAACCTATCATCATCGACCAACCCATTGAGCAATGGGGTATCGACGTAATTGGTGAGTGTTCCTAACGCTTAAAAATAACATAGGTTTATTCTCACCGCAACCAACTACTTTGCAAAATAGGTGGAGGTCATTCCTCTTAAAACAATTATCCTCTTAAAAATTTT
>APFE031018088.1:175004-209096 GCA_000404065.3 Pinus taeda
ACAAAAGGAGTCCAAGAGACCTTGGGATGTGAAACCCAAGAGTCACATAATGTACTATAAATGTAAATCTCTTGTTAATAAAAATTGTATTGTATGTTTTATCTTTCATATCTCTTGCTTTCCATGTGTGTTTAACACCATCTAACTATTATCCCCAGGGTATTGGCTTAATAGATTCAAATAATATAAAATTTTGAGGATCATTAAAAGAAGCATTGATGATAATTAGGGAAGTTGGCATAAAGCTCTCATATATTCTCTATGGGATGACATAATTACTTACAAAGCATCAATACATACTTCCCCTTATTTTCTAGTATATGGGAAAGAAGCCATTTCACCTCCAAACATTGCTTTGCCTTCATTAGCCCTAGTCCAGTCCATTCAAGAATAACCTTGCTCTAGCTTACAACAATGCTTAGCAAAAATATTTAAGTTAGAGGAAACGAGATAAAAATCCAAACAAACTTATAAGAATCACCAAAAGATCACCAAACAATGGTTTGACAATAGTTCAATAGGTGACAAAAAATTCAATGTTGGTGACTTAGTTTTGAAATGGGATAAGGCACATGAGGATAAAGGTGAACATTCTAAATTCCCAGAAACTTTGACATGATCCCTTTCAAATTTCTAAGAAGATTGTCCCATCCACATTTTTTTTTAAAACCCTTTAAGGGGTTGAATAAAATCTTCCCATGAATGGACAAATTTTGAAAAAATAATTTACTTGAAAATTTAGTGTTTCTGCAAATATGTACATAATATTTATAAATCTGGTTTTTTGGTTGCTTATTTATTGATAAAAATTTGCAACATGTTGCATTTCTTATATCATGTTTATATATATTTTATTATACAGAATTATCATTTAAAAATACTTTAAACAAGTTTGAAACTTATATTACATCTAGTACCATGACTGAGTTTTATGGTTAATTTATCCTATTTAAGAAAGTATTCTTTGGAAAATACTTTGAAGTATATCCTTTTTCAGAAGTATTAATTTCCTTTTACATACTTAACTTGCAATAAGAATGGTTGATCATAAGGTGAATGGCTAGTTGAATTCCATGATATGCATTATTCCTAAATAACTTTCTTATCACACATGCTTCTTATCCGCCATTGCAAAATATGCAACCTCTGAAATTATGATCAAATGACGATTAACAAATCAAATATAAGAAATTATGGGAAGTGTTTGTAAACTGGTCGGGGTACTAAAAAGGATTGTTGGTAGCGGGTAAATGCATACATGATACTAAACAAATTTGTCAGTGTACTAAATAGGCCTGCTGACAGTGAAGCAATGTCAGGTAACAAAAAGTTGAATTGAACAACATGCATAGATTGGTAGTAAGCTATGCTTAGTAATCAAATCAAAAGCTTTTTTCTTATTTCATTAAATAAATTAATATACCTCTTCCCTTCTAGATAAAGGATAGACAAAAATGTATGAGTACATGTCCTTCATTCTTATTATTTAAATGGCCATAAAATTCTCTTCACAATTTTTTATTAAATTATAATTTTCTTCTAATTTATGCAATCTTATCATTTTTTTCTCTTCATTATTATAAACAGAAATAACTGGTTCTCTTAGTGTGTCATCAATTGTTATAGCAAACAAAAACACCCCATTCTGTATTTAACCATAATAAAAAATTGGACCCTTTTAAATGTTTAGCTTACATTTAAAACTCAACATTTCCAATTGGGTCCTCATGCATTCCCCTTTCCATGTCACCTTAGAGCCAATCACACCCCAGTGATTTATTAAAACAAACTCCCTCTTTCTTCCAAGCTTTCGCAACCAAGATGACGTGAGAAGCTAGTTGATTATAAGTCATGCTTATGTCTAATTAAACCATGCTACCTACCACCTTTGCAAGGTCGTCATATCCATCTGGCAAATCAATTAATGGGCATATAATTTAATTTATGTCCTTACCACCTTACGAGAATTTTAATTCCTACATGGTAGCCAATGAGTTGAAATTGGCTACCATTCCTGCAAAATTGCATGATCCTACCAAGTTAATCGACATAATAACTATTGATGCAAAGATGAGGAGACATGTCCATGAGAATAATCATTATGATGAACTATTTTGTAGAGCCTCTTCTTTTATATATTTTTGTAATAAAGCCAAGCAATTATCTCCAGATAGCCAACAACATTTTTTAGTCTATAGGGACATAAGAGAGTCTCCCTTGCCACTAAATATGTTGAAATTTCCAAAAGATGAAGGTATATCAGTAAACGCTACAAGTTCTCCAACACAAAAAGTTACCCCACAAGAAACTATACATGTTTAAGTTCCTTTTATTGAGTCTTAGGAGCAAACAACTTCATAAAATCTAGAAATTAATGATATTATCAAGGATTAACAAATGTTGAGCAGATTAATTCAAAGCCTGCTAAGCAAGTAAAATAAACAACCATGCATGAAACAAGTGTTAAAAATTCAATTGGACAACAATTTAGTTTCTACCTCCCATAACACCTCTAAGACTGCTCTTGCAAAACCAAGTGTTATTGCTAAAAATCTTATTAGTTCTTGACCTAGTGTGGAGATGATTCCAACATCTCCTAATTCTATCGTTCAATTAGATATAGATGAAATACCACCTATAGAGGTCTTTTATAGCCCAAATCATAAAGACATTTTGGAAAAAGAGAAAAAGGAGATAAAGGTGGCTGAGACACACGGCTTGACAACAACTACTGCTTTACCAAAAACTCCCCAGTTTGGCAAGGCACATCAACAACACCTGATGAGGAATTTGAAGAATTGGCCCAATTTGCAAAGGTTTATGCTTTTTCTAGTATGAAAAAAGCAACAAAAGTTAGGGAATTTACGAAGCAAAAAGATGAAAGAACACATCAAATGGAAAAACACTCTTCACGGGCTAAAGCTTAAATGCAAGCTCAAGTTTCCTTGGTCAAAAGGAAATATGTGTCTGAAATTAAACAGAAGGATGGCATAGTAAATGAATTACAAGAGAAGTTAAGGCAAGTTGAGGCAAATGTTTTAAATCTTGCTAAATTTAAGAATGAAGCTTACAACTTGAATCAACAACCTCAACATGAGCAAGAACTTTTATGTAACCAATTAGATAAAATACAAACTCAGGAAAAATCAGTCAATTCTTTTCTTGATGGTCTGATTGATATGGAAAATCAATATGATGAAACCAAGTGCAAGCTCAATGAGATTTTGACATGGAAAGAGGATCTAAAAAGGTTCTTCCCAAACCTGCCTAGAATTAACAAGATGTAAAAATCAAAAGTTCTTCATGTTTAGAATACCAATATACATTTGGTCAAGGGATCAGTAAAATAAGTTGGGAGATTGTAGGCTAACTTTGTGGTCCAATCTATCACTCGATATATGAAAGAAGTAAAAATGCTACAAGGTGATTCAGAGGAGACTCTCCCAGAGGCAAAAGTATTAAAATCAAAATATAAAAGGACTAAACAAAGTTTTGTGAAAGGATTGAATAGTTATCAAAGGTAAATTTTGAGTTGACCTGGGAATTCCTCATCAAACGTCATGATTACCTTCAAGTAACTAAGGTTATCAAAGAACAAGCTACTCAATTACGACCTTCTTTGCAAGCTAAAGTGTATAGTTTTCAAGTGAGCATTAAATCTCACTCACCTCCTGAGCTGGCTCATCTTCTAGAAGTCAATCTTTCAATGGAAAACATTCATTGGCTCTTATTTAATAGTTGTTCCCCTGAGTTGAAAATTTCTTTTCAGTGTTAAAAGTTGTAACAAAATTTCTATTTTGCTTAAGTTTTTTTTTCTTTAGTTGAGAGAATTTTAGAGATGTAACTATTCTCCTATTTTGTTTGAAAACTATTTAAACAACCCTTGGGCCCAATGCTAGAGCTTTTGAATTTTTGAAAGAAAAAACCCAGTTGCACTTTTGTACGAGTTTCTTTTCTAATATAAGTTGAACCACTTTTGATTCCATGTCTCAGAGAAGCAGAACAAAATTAGTACTATTATTGGTTTTGTATTTCTTATAATTTTTATTAGAATCATTTGAGTTTATTCATGTTTATAAATGAAGGATTTAAAAATTTATTTTTCTCATATTGTATTTGCGATTTGTAAACATAATAATTTGATATTATATGTGGATGTTGTTCATATAACAATTTAATTAACTATTTAATTGAATTGTTTATCATTTACATTTTTTTTTTAATTAAACGATTTAATGAAGAGATCTACATCTCTAATTAATGAGTTATCTTCTATTGCACATATGCAATTTCACCCAGGTTATCTACTAAATGATATAGTTTAATTAGAGTTTATTCACTTTTCTTTTAGTCTTTACTTAGAATTATTATCTCGCTTTCTATATTTCTCCTTTAGTTCATATATTTTCAAACCCCCATCTATTGGATCAACTTCCATACGAATAACTGGACCCAATTAAAACCAATAACAACCACCAACCCAAACAAAAAACAATATAAATTGGGGCTTTTACTAGATAGTTTCCCAAATGTTGATGAGGTCAATTCAGGCCATAAACAGTAAGGTGCACCTGGGTGTCACAAAAAAATTGTGAAGGCCGCAAGCCATGAATGCCATCTAAAATTGAATTATATTAAACAAAAACCATTGTAGAAGGTTATTATGTAACGTAAGTATTTAACCACAAATGAAAGTGGTTATATATAAAACATTATAACCCTTAAATTAAAAATACTGACATCAAAGAAATTTTGAGGTCTAAAATGGGTCTCCTAAGGAATATTATAAAATAATAACATAAATAATAAAATAAGATTAGATTACATCATCAAATTTTAGAGGGGGAAAAAACTATTTTTTCACTTGTATTTTCAATTTATCTACCTACAATTTTACTCAAATTTCGAGCAAGAGAACTTTTTGGATGAGGAATTGAATTCCTCATCCAAAGAGTAGCCATGTTGAATACTTTCTATGGACCCTGCTACTAGAAAAATGAGAAATACATGGAAACATGTGATTGCAATTACATTTTTCATGTATTTCTAATTTTTAGTGTAGCAAGGCCTATCAAAGGTATGGAACATAGGTACTCCTTGGATGAAGAATTCAATTCCACATCCAACGAGGACTCTTACTCAAAATTTGAGTAAAACCTTAGGGAGGTAAGTTGAAAAAATAGTCCTTTTTTTTTTGAACTCCAAAAATGGTGAATCATCTTCCATGTTTGAGACCATCATCTTGAATACTATTAGTTCTTATAAAGTTTATTTTTATTGTACATTTTTGTTTTGGGGTCCATTTTTTACCTCAAATTTTCTCTAATATTTCCTATACTAATTTGAAAAGTAGGGATTAACTGTTTTATAGTTATTTACCTTTCTTCTTATATCTTTTTATTTGTCATCTCTTTTGATAATTTTCACATCTCTCATTCTTTTATATTTTATATTACTATATTATTACTTTATAAATTTTTTTATTATTTATTTAGAAAAATTGGTATTGCACGAGAGTAATAAAAATTTAATAAAAAAATAAAGGAAAGTTAAGATCTATATATTATATGATATATATATTAATATTATAATATAATATATATATTATATATAACTTTTTCACTAAATTTAGTGATACCAATTTCAAGTAAGTTTGTAATTTTTTGTTGTTTAAAATACTTTTTTGAATGCATAATTGAATTCAACACCCTGAAAAACCCTTGGGGCACTCTATTCTACATATTAAACAACTTAAACTCAAGTTTTTAAAAATCTCTGCCAGAATTTGATTAAAATTAATCATAAAAAATGCCCTTAAAAAAACTATTTTGGCTATAAGTTAGACTACTTCTTCAAAAAAAAATACTTAAATGGATTCAACACCCTGAAAAACCCTTGGGGCACTCTAATTCTACATATTAAACAACTTAAACTCAAGTTTTTAAAAATCTCTGCCAAAATTTGGTTAAAATTAATCATAAAAAATGCCCTTCAAAAAGCTATTTTGACTATAAATTAGACTACTCCTTTAAAAAATACTTAAATTATTATTATCATTATTTATAGTTAAAAGAATAAATAATGAAATAGAATTCGTATTTATATAATAGAAAGTTGATTTTAACTACTACCACTATATCATCTAGATATATTATACACTCGAACATGACAAAAAATACCTAACAATACACCCTAATTTAGGCCATAAACATATTACTAAAAATTAATTAAAAAAATCATTCAACCTCTTTTATATAATAAATTTTGCAAATACATTTATTTATGTTTTTGTATTACTTATTTATTTTACTATGTAACTCATAAACATTAACTTCGATTTTGACTATATAAACAAATAATGTGAAAGTTTTTAACAAGCCAAATTAAAATTATAAATTTGTGTAATAAAAACTAATAACATTAACTACTTTATTATTTTCCTTTTTTAATATATATTTTAACTATAAATTATTGATTAAAATAATAATTTTAAATTTTAAAAATTCTTCTATTAAATAAGAAGTTTTCTTTTTTTAATTTAAGAAATACAGTAACCTCAGGTGGAGTCTTTTGGAAATATGGAATAGGTGGTAATTTCTTTAAATAATAAGTTTTTTTATAAATAACAATTTTTTTTTATGATTTATAATCAAATTATAATAATTTTTTTTGTAAATTTGTTAGTCTTTTTGCTATTTATATTAACTGGTCAAAATTAGGGTTTTCTATTTGTTGCAAGTGGCCTCACCCTACTCGTAGGAAACTAGGTTGGCCATCTATCAACGTTAAAAGTTGTCCAATATTTGTATAAGTTTTTCTCTATCATCCTAACAACATTATCTATATTATTTATACTGCAAATCAACTTTAAAAATAAAAGCTATTTTTCATGAAACTGAAACAAAAATTATCTAGATCACAGTTTTACTTCTCGTTTAAGGATATCACGGGGGCTGGGGCTTTGGCACTGGAACCCAGCATCTCACTTCTCTTCATATCCTGCAGATTTTGTTCAATCCTTCCCAATGCTAGGTTGTTTCGATAAGTTTGTATCTGGATTTCCGCTATCTCCTTGAGTAGCTCTGCTGTGATGGGATCTTTCTCTTTGGTGTCCTCCTGTGCCTTCGGACCTTTGCTTGATGCCTATTCTTTGTTAAGTGTCATGGTCTGGGCCACAACATTCTTCATGACCCAGTATTGCTGGATCGTTTGTCTGAAGAGTGTGTGTCGTCCACAGGTGTTTCCCAGGTCTTGAACCATGTCTTCCCATTCTTCCATGGGAATGTCTTAGTTGGTAACATTGTCATTTAATTCTCGCTCCCAACCAACTATTTGGGCTCTGACCTCAGGTGTATTCCCTGCCATGTATGCATCAATGAGGGTCTTCATATGCTCACATCCTATCTTTCTCCCTCTCTTACATTGTTCTCTGTTGGAGCTTCCCACCCCCTCGACTTTCTTTTTACTTGTATCTCTATTACCCTTATTGGTCGCTTCTTTTCCATCTCTTCCCATTCTGTCATTGTCATTGCTGCTATTGGCTTCTCCGTGTTTGCTTGCCTTCACACTGTACTAGACGCAGATTATGATTAAACCTATAACATAACCATCAAGAGTATCAGTATTCTGTTGGTACAACACCCAATCAATTTTCTAATTGATTGAGCCATGTTTGGTGCCCCGCTCAAGACCAACCAGCCTAAGAAGTCTTAGAATTCCCTTCAGATTTCCCCTTGCCATCTCTTGGTTTTGCTCTTTGCTGGCCCTCACTTCTTCTTTTCTCAAGTTAGTCTCACTCTGTCGGCCATTGCCCGGAAGGTTCGACAAAGACATCCTCAAGGAGACGCCACTAGGGGCGACTGTATTTCTGTTCTTGACACCGCGGAGAAGTTTAACCATAGAAAGCCTATTGGGGGAACTAAATGGAAGGACCATGGCCATGTTCTGCACTGCACTAGGTAATTTCATTCCCTTCTTGCTCTTCTCTACATTCTTTGTTCTAATTGAAACTCTAGTTTTCCTCTCGATTTTGCTCAAGAAATTCCAGGTAGGTTTCTCAGGGGTCGCGGTATCTCGTGTCTCATATCCTGAGGTATCCATGGTGGATTCTTCTCTATTCTGGATACTTACGACATCTCCTCCGAGCCTCAAGCGCCACCTGGCCAGAGTGAGATTCCTCAGAACAACATCCTTACCAGGTTCGCTCTTCTCTCCCCGACTTTCTCCTTTCTCTCTGAGAACCTTCTTCAGAGCCAGAGTTTTGATTCTTTCTTCTCTCATTCTTTTATCTACATTCTCGACCCAAGCAGTGTTCTAGGAGTTCCTAGTTTCGACTCTTACAGAGTCCATACCTTTCCCGTTCTCCTTCCCTAATACTATAGAATTTGGAATCACTATACTTCTGAGGTTTAGGGAAAGGAGAAGAACACACTGTCTATGAGAGTTGGTGCCGCTTCTTTCCCCAGGTTGCATCGTCGTCCTTCATCTACCACGTTTCTCTGCTTCTGCTCTCGTTCTCGCCTTCTGCATGTAACTACCAACTGGCTCTCTGCCCATTTGTTTTATCCCCCTTTCCTTTCTATCCTTTAGTGTATCTACCCCCTGTCCTTCATATTTTATCGCTGCCCTTTTCCGTATGCCATCCCCTCGGGATGATGGCCCTTCGTCCCTTCCCGCTCTGGCTCTCATTAACTCACACATGCCTCTGGTTGCTCTTGCCGTGAGTCCTCCTTCATTGTCCTACCACTGTTGGCATCATTCTTCCCACTCTCCCGCTGGCTCCCCTGCCTTCCTCGTTTTCTTCCCTTCTTGGCTCCACCTGCATTCTCTTAAGGCTTGCTCCTTCCCTGCCCTATCCTTCCACCTGCCCTTCGCATTGTCCTCTCCCTCCACTTCCCGAATTTATTCTTGTCCTTGTGCTCGTGTGGACGATGTCTGACATCTCCACTTCCCATCTATTGGCCCACCTCCTCTGCTTTGCTACACCCCGATCAGGGGAAATTATAATAAACTTTATATCTTATATATAGAGAGAGTTTAATTAATAGACGAAATAAATTTTTTCGAGCATTTTTTTCTAGTTAATTTTTTTCAAAATATGGTACAGATTTTTAAAAATCATAAGTTCAAATTGTTTAATTTGCAAAGATTGAGTGGCTCAAAGGTTTTTCACAGCACTAAATCTATTTATGCATTCAAAGATGTATTTAAACAACAAGAAATCACAACCTTGCTAGAAAATGTATTGTTGGATTCAGCCAAAAAACCATTTCATTTATTAGTTTATATATATGTGTGTGTGTGTGTGTGTGTGTGTGTAAAAGAGGTTCATTTCATTAGAAGTAGAATATAACATAACAATTTGATTTGTCATGGTTTACCACTAGGGAGACTAGACCAAAGGCAGAACCAAAGTTTTTTAAGCATCCACAAATTGATATTGTTTTGGGAAACCAAAATTACAACATACAAACCAAGATGCTTAAGGCTTTTTGAGACTAGCATGCTCGAGATACTAAAAAAACTAAAATAAAAGTAATTAGAAATATAATAAATGAAGTGCATCATTTTGCTTTAGGAGAATCTGATTCTTCGACAACACTACGTTCTTTGCTGCTCCCTGGTGAGCGACTTGGATTTGGAGGACGACCTAGTTGGCCTTCAATAGTTTATAGACATCGATCTGTTCCTTAGCCCATAAGTTGCAGCTCATCTGAGATCATCAAGATTTCCTTCCAAGCATTGTTTCTGTCCAGAATTACTCTCCCAAGTAACATTTTCATGTGCCAACAAATATCAATGGTGCACATGCACTGATTGAGTCTTCCCCAAGTGTGCCCAACATCTGGAATCCATTATAAGAAGTCACTTGCAATCTCCACATCAGATAGGCATTCCTAATCCACTATTATGTCTCACTCTACCTCAATAATTTCTTCCAAAATTTGAGGCAAGGTGTGGTATTTGTATCTCCTTATTGAGACCTCTATTTGTTTTTGAGCTCGAGAGTTCATCTCGTGATAATAGGCCACACCATGACGTGATCTAACTCATTGTCGGGGCATGCTCAACAATGTAAGAATGCCAAGGTAAAAACTCAGTCGAGGTGAGGTAAAGACGAGAGGGAAACAAGGGTCGAGAAATCCAAGACAAAGGTCCTTGAAAGAAAGGGATTGCTAATTTTGCAGGACTGGGGAGGCGAGTGAGGTGGACGGAAAGAGAGGTTGACTTAGAAGCAAGATGAACAATTGAACATTACACCTAATTTTCATGGCCCCTCCCAAGTCAAGTTTATAAATAAGACATGGAGCAAGATGGGAAGAACACAAATTATGCATAAGGGGGAGACTCTAGTCAAAGAGGGGTGATCAAAAGTTGAGTGATGGAAGGAACAAAGAAGAAGCCACAATCGAGGTCCTAAAGGAACAAACTAAGACAGTGATAGGTTAGCCAAGTTGGAGCATGGCTCCAAATAGAAACAACGAACTAACAGAGAGAAACCTTGTTATGTTGGTGATTTATACCCAAATTTTGAGTTGTCTTGCAATGAATTTACAACACTGGACTTTGTACTCATGAATATCAATGATAGATTGTTGTAACAGAAATCAAATCAAGAATTCAAACCTGGCTTATGTCAGATTTGGCTAGTCTCTAGGTCGTAGACTCTCGACCTATATGGATGACGAATTTACATGAGTCACCAGACTTGCAATGATAACCAAGGTCTTCTCTTAAGGCCTCCACTTTCAAATCCACGCTTTAGCATGAATGCCAAGACCTAAACATATATCCTCAATGGCGCATTATCCTGGGGTACACATAGATTGAAATTCTCCACCACCTCGTGTACTATCTCTTGTGTTAATGACACATCAGGAAGGTTGGCCACGCCTCCCTCATTTATTCTTGGTGGGAAAGCTGCCATGCAACTCCCTGACTTTCCCTTCCTTGACACCTGAGATGAGTATAAAAACAAATATAAACTTATTTATATGAGTTCTTTTCTTTCTTCCTTCATCACTTTTTCTAGAAAAACCTATTTTATTATGTCGATAGGCATTATATATTAAGGTTTTTGTTGGTGACACTGTTGAGATTCGTCGTCCTTAATAGTTGTCACAAATCTCAACAGTGTCACCCGGTTGACCAATTCTCCCCATCACGTTTAAGCCTACAGGACTCGACCTCGACATCTCTCGAATTATCATTAGCATTGCAGCTACTGTTGCTATGTTTCCTAACATTGTACGCAACTAATGAGAACACTAAGGCCACTGACATTGTCATTGTTGTAGGCGTTGTTGTGACAGGGGTCATCAAAGTCATTGTTTCTTTTTCCTTCGCTGCAAACTCCAAGTTCATAACTAGCCCGTTGATCTTCCCTTTCTCACCATGAGAGCTATGTCACAGGGTTGAGTTCTAGTGGTTCTTGATAGTGTTGTCAGTGCAGCGAAGGAGGAGGCGCACAATTGTAGCCCACTTGTTTCCATAGTGCGCATGGGATTGTATGATGGTGGCGTCTTCATGTGGGCTGAAAGGGTGGTGCTCCACCTAGGGGCTCAGCTGGTTGCACCACAGTAGCCTACAAGATTTCCCCGAGCATCTCATAATTCCTCTGCTAATCTGACACCACGGAGTTCCTTTGCTAATCTAGGACTAGTTCCATGGCCTGTATTTCTCTACCATCTTATGCAGCATTGTGTCCTCCTCAGGGTTCCATGGCCGTGTGATCCCCTCTACCACTTGTACAACCCTGTAACTAGCCAAACCTCTGCATCGATAGTCGACTTATTAACACCGCTTAATCAATAGAAAACTGCAAAAATACGACAATGGAGCAAAGGTACCACTAATTTCTTCTCGAAAAGTGATCTATAAAGTTAATGATTTAATGAAGCTACTACTATTTTATAAGGAAATCTTATTATGATGCTAACAATGCACGTGCCTTTTGGTCTCAAAAACATAAAAGCAGCTAACAAGCTCTGACTAATTTTTTTGGTAACATTATCCAGTCATATGTAAACAATCTACTTACTAAATCCATGTTACATTATGACCATCCTTGATACTTGTGTACCATGCTCATGCGCATTGGGTTTAGTCATTACCCTAACTCCCACACCCCAAATCTCCACCGCCCCAAAGTTTGATGGGATCTCAATTGTCCAGAATGCCAGATCATTATAAATACCTTGGGATATAAAGGATCATTGACACGTGTCACCTTTACATGCTATTTTTTGAAATCGAAACGTATGACACACGTCACTGCCGTTGTTCATTTATATATTTACATATAAAATAAAATTAGAAAAACAAAACATCATATAAAAGTATGGCCGAAGATATGTTGATCAACTTTTGTACATGCCCCACTGTCGTAGTACATTAATATGGCAGTCCGACACAAGGTACATTAATATGTATTTTTTTTAATATTTATATTATTATATTTTATCAACCATGTGCAGTGCTTACCACAGATTGGATGGAAAGCAACTGATTAAATCTAATTTTTTTTGGTTTTCCGAGTGGGAATTTGTTAATATTACATATTTGATTTTTTATTTATTTATTTATAGATTTTATAGTTAATTTTATCTCTCTTCCAGATTATTATACAATTTATCACAGTTATTTTTAGAAATCTCAAGTATTAAAAATACAAAGAATGTTTTATCTCTTGTTATTGTAATTACATTTCTAACACTATATGCTCATCATTATAAATTTATTTCTAGCAGAATATAATTATAATTTCATTTCTAGCAGAATATACCTCTTCAATTTTATAACTAAACATCTTAATTTAAACTTATATTTTTTCTAGCATACCTGATGTCTCTTAGAAAATCTATTCTAGTTTAGTTATGAGTTCGATCATAGAAATTTAACATATTGCAAATTTTATAATGCACTTTTAACCACTTGGAAAGCTCTACTTCACCAATACTTTTAGCCTCTTGGTTCCTCATGCCTTCCACGCCTACATCCTTATTTCCTGCAGTGCTACCTCTGTGTCACTCTACATTCATCTACACTTGTATTGGCATGTCTTTGCACCTTTCTGGTGCAAATGCTAGTTTATAGTTATTTCCATGTACTTATAGTTTTTTATATTTTCTTTCTAACTTTGTTATCTTTCTTTTCACCTTTTATGTTATCTCTTTTCTTTCTCCCTCTATATAATCTCTTTTCTTTTTTTCTACTTCATTAATTTTTCTATAAATAAATTTATTATTTATATTTGTTTTAATTTACTTCTATTTTTCATGTTTTCCTTCTTGTTTTGTTACCTTTCCTTTCTCCTTTTACATATATCTTTTTTTTTCTTTGTCACTATTTCATATGTGTGTCTTTTCTTTATTGTTATCTTTCCTATCCAAAATCAATTTTTAAAAGTAATAGCTTGAATGGGGCTAATGGTTAAGAGCATATGTTTCCTTCTAAGAGGTCATAGGTTCAAAACCATAGAGGGATAGAGTATGTATGTCTTTATAGACTTAGTAGTGGTGGGTCCTTTGTCCCACAAACAAAAGAGTCTCATACACCAACTTAATATTTGGTTTGATCATAACCTTAAAATTAAATAATAATATAAACTTTTTATATATTATAAATTTGTAAAAACATAAATTCCATTCTAACCATAAATTTTAACATTTTTCCTAATATTTATATAAAAACAAACTTTAACTGATTAACAATAATTTAAACTCCTTTTACAATACTAAAAATATAATTTTAAACCTTAATGATATCCACCAAAGAAGCTCCATCCTTAGTCATCCTTCAAGACCATTTAAAAAAAAATTTGTGATATCTACATAACCTCATCACCTAAAATATTATACCCTAATTACACTTTAACCATTATCTCAGAAAGGTATATTTAACTATCGAGTTGTTTTTAGTGCAATTTTTTGGAAGCTTTTTCGGTGTAATTTCTCTAAAATCCGGCAGGAATTTATTGAAATCACAAGTTTGACGGGTAACCTACACAATCGAAGTGCCCTAAAAAAATTTCAGGGTGTTGAATCCATATACAGTGAAAAATCCAATTTAAATAACACAAATCAAGATTTCAACTCAAATTTTTCCATAAGATACTAAAAAATCCCAAAAATCACATTAAAAACAACTCTTTTAACTCTTTTATTTTATTTTATTTATTTATTTTAATCTTTTATTTTTCCCAAACGCAATCAGTATTTACAGTATTATCTAACTGAATGATGAAATGAAGTCATTAATTGAAACTTGTTATGTGCATTTGTAAATATGGACATAATGTATAAAAATAAAATATTTGCTATAGCAGAGAAAAGATATAGATTCGTTTGCTTCCTTTAACATTAACATTAGAGTAATATTAAGTTCATTTTAATAAAAGTTGCGAGTGTAAGAATTTATTTAAAAAAATATTACTTCAACATTAAAGAAATGTTTAGATGTGAGATAGAGCAAATATTTTCAATAATTTACACCATAAAAAATTTGACCATTGACTCTTATAAAGCTTATTCCACCTTAACTCCCATTGGCCAACAATTCATTTCGGTGGTTAGAATTTATTGTCCCAATGTAACTTTATATCCTTCAAAGAGGACGTGGACCATGGACACAATTAAAATCAAGATTCACCGAATTAAATGGTGGATAAGCTCTATCAATGTAACTTTACATGCCAAAGAGGAAGTGGACCCTCACAATTAAAATCAAGATTTACTTAATTAAACGGTGGGTAGGGGATGGATACTTTTTAGCAAATTGTGTAGGGTGGGACTACTTGTATAGAGTGGGTCACAATGTAAGATATCTTAAATGTAAGGTCTGTCTCCCTATGGGTCTCATATCTATATAATCAAATCCATAAATTTATTACTTTTTTATTTCTTGGGTGTCCTATTTATATAATCAAATCCATTACTTCTTCATAAATTTATTACTTTTTTATTTCATGGGTGTCCTATTTATATAATCAAATACATTACTTCTTCATTTGAATTCGTTTGTATTTATTATTTTAATCAGAAAATACCCTCAGCCTACAAATTAATTAAAGCAGGGGATATCTTCCACCTAAAAAAATAATCAAATTAGAAAGAATGTTCAATCTTAAACAATTAAATAACTCATTATTATATATTTTAAGTGAAAATGATCTATTTATTCTTTATGGCTGAAATAATTGATAATTAGGTTAATGTGGTATTTGTATGATATAAAGTTTATTTTAATTGCTACTTTTATAGTTATTAGTGAATTGAATTGCCTCTCAGCAAGTGGCTATGATTCAATAACCAATGATTTAAAAGTATTCACATTTATTTTACATTTTCACAAATTTGCTAAATAAGCTCTCCCAGAGTTAAGTCAAAATGATCTATAAAATAAAATGATGATGATGATGATTAACGTCTAGTAAGACCAATGTGGTTTATCGAACCTCTAACAAAAAAAGAGAGTCTAATTGTCATTCTTCAAAATCTTGTTTCTATGACCAAGGAGAAGGGAAAGAAGCACTCCAAGATAGCTATAGTTGGGTTGGCTTAATAAGTCAAAAAGATTGGAGGCGTGGTTGATGATAGGGAATTGAGAATGGATGTGGGCAAGAGACTTGCAGTCTAAAAGGTAGTATTTTTCATCTTCCACCTTCTTAGTATCACAAATCTGACATATTCTATCATCCTAGAGAGTCTTAGGAGTAGGTCACCGCCCGGTCTCACTTCGAATCTCATCAGAATTAGTTCTTATCCTAGCGACGTTCATTTTCTTCTTAGTGTTGGTCAACATAGAGAGATAATTCTGGTTATCAAGGGTGGGGTTGATCACCTCCTTATAGTATCTTAGCTTCCTTTTACCCTCTAGCTCCTTACCATTCCACATCTTGTCCTTAAAATTGGAGGTAATAGTATCTTTGATACTATCCTTACTTCCCATTGATGCAGGAGCATCCGGACTTAGTCAGCAATGTGAAAATTTGTTCACATGTTGTGGCTAAAAGAGGTTGAAATTCATTGACCTGGTTGGTAAAAAGCAGTTTTTACTGAGAGGGTTGTATCTCTCAAGAAATTTGTTATAATTCATTATTGTAATAAGTTATAGACTATCTTATTTTAGATTCAGAGATAGAGTTGTTAGCATAGGTGTGAAGAAGAGCTAGTAATTAGAAGATTGTTGGTAGATCTATTAAAAATAGAGATTTGTTGTTAGATATGGTTAGAGTGTTTATCAATTGATAAAAGGAGGGAAAATGTAATGAGCGAGAAGTTGAGTGGAGCGAGAGATAGAGCGAGTGTTTGGAATGCATTTTTTTGGAGACAAAGGTCTTTTTCTCTGTGTAATCTGGCCTAAGGCCAAGACTCTGTATTGTTATTGTGAATAAAACAATATTGTGTGCATCACTCTATAACCGACCCGTGGAGGCATCGAATGCTTGGTTTTCCTCTGAATTCAGATAATATTGATGTTGGCCTATGTTTTCATACGTTTTAATGGAGATCTAGTGTTAAGGGATCGATTGGTGAGCGCATTCCATCGTTCTAGTTTCACAGGAAGAAAAACCCAAATACTCTAAGTATCGGGCTCAAAACACGTTTAAACAGAGAATTCAGACTTCAAATCCTTTGGACAGAGGTTTTGAATGCTCATTGGGTCCGTAGAACCCCAAATCACATCACCCTGTGTATTTCCTTATTGCATCGCCGAAAGCCTTTTACAAAGGAAAATCATGCTAAACACTTAGCGGATTTAAGAAAACGACTGTGAAATTTTATGCAAAGGAGTGTTGAGCACTATCGGGTCCACCATATACTTATCTCATCGCATAGTTGTATCGGCGTCGGTAAAGGCTTGTCCCCAAATCTTGTGACTGCAATCATCGATATATATATATCGCATCAGCGTTTGGGAGCAGAGTTATAAAGTATTATGCGGCCATTGCAAATCGCCGATAGCGATCAGCGATATCGCATCGGACTGAGGGATAGCGCCGATATAAGAGCCTTTATGCCTGTCGATCGCCGATATTGCGATTGGATTTTGACTGTCCGATCGGTCAGATCTAGATCCGCAACGCTAATGCATATAATATGTTAGTTAGGCATTAAAGCGCAATTTTAACATTATTGAAGGCTTTTGGGTCCCGAAAGGGAAAAACCTCATTTTTAAGCTTTTTCAAAGGCTTTTCGGTTCTGATAGGGAAGGAGCCTATATTTTATGAAAAAGGGGTGTTTGGTGGGGTGATTGTTGGGTTTTAAAAATCCATTTGTGGGTTTTATTAAACCATTGTTTCCATTGTACCGTTTTTGGTATTAGAGCCGAAGAAAGAGTTATTTGCAGCGAAGATGCCACCAAGGAGAGGAATTGGTCAAGGAAGACCAAATCCAAATGAAATTCTATTGGAAGAGGTGCGGAGTCTGCGTGCATGAATGGGGACAATTGAGATTGCTCAGAGAAGAGCGCCTGATGAAGGAGCTGAGAGCTCTTCAGAAGAATCTGTTGTTGAAGTGGAGGAAGTAGAGGAAGACAATGAAACTGCCAAATTCATCAATATGTTGACAAAAGTAGGAGGCAAACCCAAGGTGGAGATCCCTATGTATGAAGGCAATCTGAACACAGAGGAGCTTATGGATTGGATCAGATCCATAAGCCAGTACTTTGACTATGAAGAGGTTGAGGAGAAGAAGATGGTGAAGTTTGCAGTCACCAGATTGAAGGGTCATGCAACCATCTGGTGGGACAAGGTACAAACATCAAGAACAAGGAAAGGGAAATCCAAGATCAAGCAGTGGCACAAAATGGTAAGTAAAATGAGAGCCAAGTTTTTGCTTAAAGACTATCATTTGAATCTTTTTAAGCAATTGCAAAATTTAAAGCAGAAAGGAATCTCTGTTAAGGAGTATACAGAAGAATTTTATAGATTGAGTATTAGAGCAAGGCATGTAGAGAATGATGTGGAAAAGATAGCTAGATATATAAATGGGTTAAGGTATGAGATACAAGTTGAGATTAGCTTGTTAAGTCTGAAAACTATTGAGGATACCTATCAAGCAAGTTTGAAGGCAAAAGAGAAGATCTTGAGGAAACAGAGTCAAAGAAATAGATGAAAAAGCTCAACTAGAGGTAGAGGAGCTACCAAAAGAGGACAACAACATCAGCATGAAGCAAGAAGCTCAAGTAGCAGACCACCATAGAGGGGTGACACTAATAGAGGAAGATTCGTGCCCAGAGGAAAAGGGCGAGGAAGAGATGTTCGATTTTATACATGTGGATGTCATGGGACTGTCCTCATAATAAACTAACAAATTAGAGGAATGAAAATGTGGCTGAGCCAAAACCAGAACCACCTCGACTTGTGGAGAAAGAAGAATCCCCTGAAGGAATCACTATTATTAAGAATAACTTTGCTAAGAGCATAGAAGGAGACTGGAGAGTCTGCACAGAGGAAGAACTTGTTCAAAACCACCTGTAAATCAAAAGGTAAGTGTTGTAAGGTAATAATTGATAGTGGAAGCACTGAAATCTTGTGTCCACAGAGATGGTGGATAAGATTGGGTTAGCAAAGACAGTACATCCTGCACCCTACAGAGTGTCTTGGTTATAGAAGGGGCATCAAGTCATTGTGACAAAACAATGCAATGTTGAGATACAAATTGGTACGTATAAAGATGTGATTTTATGCAATGTAATTCCTATGGATGTATGTCATATTATTGGGGAGACCATGGCAGTTTGATCGGAAAGTGGTTCATGACGGGAGGAGAAACACCTATACCATAAAGAAGGATGGAACTAAGCACACGTTGTTGCCATTGAAGAATGATGCTGATAAAGGAACGCTTGGAAATAGTATTATGTTGATAAGTGGGAAAGAATTGCTATTGGAGGTAGTGAAAAGGGAGGAGTTTCATTTTGCTATCATAGGAAGGCCAAAGGTAATCTTAACCTCCACAAATTTAGATGATCTACCTAAAGAAATTAAAGTTTTGTTAGATGAATTTGCTGATAACATTGTGGATGAATTACCTAATGCCTTACCACCGATTAGAAGTATTAGTCATCACATTGACTTAATACCAGGAGCAAGCTTGCCAAATAAAGTTGCGTATAGACTAACTCCTTAAGAAAATGCAGAAGTTGGAAGGCAAGAACAGGAAATGATGGATAAGGGGTTGTTCAAAGAAAGTCTTAGTCCATGTGTTGTACCAACAGTACTCAGTCCGAAGAAGGGAGGAGAATGGTGCATGTGCACAGATTCCAGAGCTATCAACAAGATCACAATTAGGTACAAATTTCCTTTACCAAGAATGGATGATTTAATGGACTATTTAAGTGGATCCAGATACTTTACTAAGATAGATTTGAAGAGCGGGTATCATCAGATAAGGATTCGGGAAGGCGATGAATGGAAAACTGCCTTCAAAACAAATAGTGCACTGTATGAGTGGTTAGTGATGCCTTTTGGGCTCACTAATGCACCCATCACGTTCATGAGACTAATGAACGAAGTCTTGAAGGAGTATGTAGGTAAATTTGTCATTGTTTACCTTGATGATATTCTGGTTTTCAGCAAAAGTAAAGAGGAGCATTTAGAACATCTTAAGTTGGTCTTGAGAACTCTGCAGAAAGAGAAACTACTAATAAATTTGAAGAAGTGTAGTTTCATGAAGGAGGAGATGGTGTACTTGGGATTTGTAGTTTCCAAAGAGGGCTTGAAGATGGATCCGGAGAAGGTCCAGGCAATCTGGAACTGACCTACTCCCAGAAGTATATTTGAGGTAAGAAGCTTCCATGGACTTGCAAGTTTTTACAGAAAGCTTATAAGAGGTTTTAGTCAAGTTTGTGCACCAATCCTTGAGACAATCAAGGAGTTCAATCAACCATTTCAATGGATAGAAGTAGCAGACAAAAACTTTAATTTGCTGAAGAAGAAGATCACAGAGGAGCCAATTTTAGCATTTCCTAATTTTGAGAAAGTCTTTCAAGGAGAAATAGATGCAAGTGGAGTTGAAGTTGGTGTAGTTCTGAGTCAAGAGCAAAGGCCAATAGCATTTTCAGTGAGAAATTGAATGATGCAAAGAATAAATATTCTTCTTATGATAAGGAGTTTTATACTATTGTGCAGGCTCTGAAAAAGTGGAGACATTACTTGTTGCCAAAAGAATTCATGCTATATTCAGATAATCATGCCTTACAGTTTATTAATAACCAGCCGAATCTGAGTCAGAAGCATGCCAAGTGGGTAGGATTTCTACAAAGTTTTACTCATTTAATAAAGCATAAGAGTGGTAAGTCTAATAAAGTAGTCGATGCACTGAGCAGGGTAAGTTTTATTATGTAAGAGTTCAAAGTGGGCGTTGTAGGGTTTGAGGAAATGATAGAAGTGTACAAGGATGATGAAGATTTTAGAGATATCTACACAACAGTTCAGAATCCAATAAGCCATAATAGAAGTCAGTGGATGGATTACCTCATTCAAGGAGGCCTATTATTTAAAAGCAACAAATTATGTTTTCCCAAATGTTCCATGAGGGAGAACATAATCAAGGAGAAACATAGTGGAGGGTTATCTGGTCATTTTGGATAAGATAAAACCTTCGCTCAAGTGAATGCTTTTTATTATTAGCCGAAAATGCAAACTGATGTTAAAAAGTTTGTTGAGAAATGCAGGGTATGTCAACATGCAAAATGAAGGAGTCAAAATACAGGACTGTATCATCCATTGCCCATACCAGACTGACTGTGGGATGCAGTTAGCATGGACTTTGTTCCGGGTTTACCAAAAACTCAGAGAGGAAATGATTCAATTTATGTTGTAATAGATAGATTTTCTAAAATGGCACATTTTATTGCTTGTAAGAAAAATAGTGATGCAACACACATAACTAATTTATTCTTTTCAGAGATTGTAAGATTGCATGGTTTACCTATAAGTATTATATCAGATCGAGATACCAAGTTTACAGGGCATTTCTGGAGGACATTTTGGAAGAAACTAGGTGTTAACCTCAGTTTTAGTTTAGCATACCATCCTCAAACAGATGGACAAACTGAAGTAGTGAACAGGAGCTTGGGAAATATATTAAGGAGTTTAGTATATTAGAATCCCAAACAGTGGGATTTGGCATTAGCTCAACTTGAGTTTGCTTATAATGATACACTAAACCGAAGCACTGGAATGAGTCCATTTCAGATTGTCTTTGGAATGCATCCAAGAGGAGTGTATGAGCTTAGAGATTTGGGAAAACAAGAAGCCAGGAGTGCAAGTGCAAAAGAGTTTGTAGAATAAATGCAAAGATTATAGGAAGAAGTCAAAGGTAAATTGTAGGAAAGCAGCAGTAAATACAAGCAGAGGGCAGATCTGAAAAGAAGAGAGAAAGAGTTCCAAGTGGGAGACTTAGTGATGGTGCATTTGAGGAAAGAAAGATTTCCTATTAAATCTTACAACAAAGTGAAAATGAAAAAGATAGGACCTTGTAAAATTATAAGAAAATTTTCAGCCAATGCATATGAGATTGAGTTGCCAGAAGGGATTGGGATGTCCCCCATTTTTAATGTTGCAGATTTATATCCATTCAGAGAGGCAAAGATAGAGTTGCAAAAAGAAGCTACAGGTGATGACGCTCAAACCGTGAACTGGGAGGAACAGGTACCAAAAGCAATCAAGAAAGAAGTTGAAGCTATTTTGGATCAAAGAGTGTTCGAGAAAACTAGAGGGCAGACTTATTTCCAGTATATAGTCAAGTTGAAAGAGAAGCCAGTGGAAGATTCCAGTTGGTTGACAACAACAGAACTACAGAAGTATGAAGTAAGTCCTGAAAGTTTGAAGGACAATTCTTTTCTTCCCCGGGAGTCTGATGCAGAAGCATCTGGACTTAGTCAGCAATGTGAAAATTTGTTCACATGTTGTGGCTAAAAGAGGTTGAAATTCATTGACCTAGTTGGTAGAAAGCAGTTTTTACTGAGAGGGTTGGATCTCTCAAGAAATTTGTTATAATTCATTATTGTAATAAGTTAGAGACTATCTTATTTTAGATTCAGAGATAGAGTTGTTAGCATAGGTGTGAAGAAGAGCTAGTAATTAGAAGATTGCTGTTAGATCTATTAAAAATAGAGATTTGCTGTTAGATATGGTTAAAGTGTTTATCGATTGAGAAAAGGAGGGAAAATGTAATGAGCGAGAGGTTGAGCGGAGTGAGAGATAGAGCAAGTGTTTGGAATGCATTTTTTTGGAGACAGAGGTCTTTTTCCCTTTTACTAACAAAGGGCGGTCATCATTAACGAGACAAGCATCGATTTTACTATTGCGACATTCCTTTGCAATGATCCTGAAAATGACAAGATAATCAATAGTCAAGTGTTAACTCCTAATATATATTAGTATTTTGGAAAATGTAAAAAAAACAAAATTATTATAAGAATATATTTAAAATAAGTTTAACTTGTTATTTCAAAAACTTAAATCTAAATAAAAAAATTAACAATTATTTTTCTAATAATCCAAAATAAACACAATTAATAAACATATTATATCTTATAAATAAATATAATATCTAATAATATAAAAATACTTTTTATTAAATAAAAATATTAAATTAATAATTAAAAAAATTACATTATTTTATAATAATTATTTAAAATTATTTAATTAATAATTGTTTAAAATTAATTAATTCGTAATGAAAATGTTAATTTATTACGGTAATCTATAATAATTACTTTAAATTTCAAAGGTAAACAAAAAAAATTATGAAAAAAAATATGGTGTGTCATTATGCTTCCTAAACTCACAAAAATTGAGGGCCTTTTTGTTTTATAGGAAGTTATCAAAGTTGTTTAAATATTTTTTTTGTTAAGATTGGCAGGTATATATATATATATTATATATATATATATATATATATATATATATATATATTTTTTTATTTTTTTCTGTTCATTTATAAGAAAATTTACACCATATAGATTGGCTAGGTGGCTTCCACTTGCCCATTGGGAAACCAAGTCTGTTGGTCACCTATCCGTATTGTACGCCGTCCAAAAACATAAAGGTTTCAGTGTTGCTATCCAAGCTATATATGTCTTTGTTTCATGACTAGACACGATATTTCTATCTATACATATACTTGCATAATAAAAATTAAAATCTATCCGCATATAAAACAAAATTAAACAAGGGAGATTAACTAGCCATTCTTCTCCTAAACATGATTAGAGATTAAGATGTTTAGTCATAATTCATTATTGTAATAAGTTAGAGACTATCTTATTTTAGATTCAAAGATAGAGTTGTTAGCATAGGTGTGAAGAAGAGCTAGTAATTAGAAGATTTCCTATTTATAGTAATAATATGAATAAGAATTGAATTATTATTGAGCAAGGCTTTTGGAGATCCGAACAATATAAACTATTGCACAAGTGGAGTTAAAAATATAGACCTTCAAATGTGCATTCCATAATTATGTTACAAGTTGTTTAGATCACATGATAGCTCATCCCAAAACAACGCACCAAATGACATTACACCATTGAATTTGGTACAATTATGATGTTAATGTGGATTCCTAAAGCAATACAATGACATTATATCACTAAATTTGGTACAATCATGATGATGAATGATGTGGATCCTATGCATGTGCATGATTCCAAAATGATATCCCTGTTACAATTATGATGTTTTTGGTGTGAAGATTTTTATGGTTGAATTACTCACAGGGGTTGAGATAAGTTGTTTTAAAGTTTTTGAAAAAAATAAAGAAGGATAAAAGATAATAATTATTATGTCATTGTATAGTAGCGATATATGAAATGTGTAGTAAGTTATTTTTAGGATTGTAGCACTTGAAAATATTTTTTAGGTGTCAAATCTCCAACCCTTAAAAATATGTCATTTTAAACGATTTATGTTGCTTGATGCGTGTTTCAATCATCGTCTTGGCAGAGCAACCATATGATTGGCCTTTCATCAACCGCTAGATCAAAGACAACCATTCCACCTACCTGAAGAGTGATCATGTTTTACTGCACAAAAACCTTGTACCGAAGTCAAGGCAGTTCTGTTCTTCAGTTGGTTGTGGGATCGATTCCTGTTACTTAGCATGAGCTACCAAACTACACTTAGAGGTTTCTATTGTACAAACTCTTCAATTCCTTGAAGAACAATTTTAGGAAAAATATTAATTACTTGAGAGCTATTTCTTGGCTATTTTCAAGCCATGCCTTTGCCTGAACACTTGTTTAGCACAGGGTACAACCCAAGTCATCAGAAACAACTCTTAGTTATCATAATGTAAATGCACATATATATAATCAGCATAGATCCATCTTAAATACGGATCTAACATGAGCCGAGAGGGATCAAATTTCTTCACTAGCAAACTTCTTTAGAGTGCAAATACAATGTGTAATTTTTCATTGTTTAAATTGTATTTTTGAATGCCATATAAAGTATATATAAGACCAAATAACCATTTTAACCATCAAAAAAAATATACCATGATATATACATAATTTTTTTTATTATAGTGGACATTATTGTTCTATTTAGAGCATAATTTATTTTTATTTCAAAGAGGCACGTGTCAACTTGGACAGACAGAGTTACACATCCCCTCATACTGGGTTGTATTACACATCCCCTCATATTAGGTTGTATTGTGAGCCTCTTGGCTCAACAAATAAACCTTAGAGATTCATTGTAACCCATACTTCAATTTAAATGGATCTATGCAAATAATATGTTCAAATTTAATTCACCCATATATTACTCTTCACACAACCAAAAAGAGAGTTGTCTCTGCTTATATACTAGCGCATGGGAAGAATCCTTTAAACAATTATAGTAAAAACAATATAATAAGTAGTTGCATGATCTACATTTTAAATAAAAAACACCGACATATAATAATATATGAATGATTCTTTTAATATATATAAATTGAAATAAAATAATTTAACGTTTAATTTAAATTATGATAATATTTTGATAAATAATAATAATAATAATAATTGTTATTATTATTTTCTAATTTTAAGGTCACAACCAAGGCAAACACCAAATTGGTGTATGAGACTCTCTTTTTGGTGGGACAAAGGGCCCACCTCCACATAGTGTTGGAAATTGACAACTAATTATGTAAATTTGGGTAAAATGTATTAGTTATTAACAAGTTGGTTTTATACCGAAACATTGGTTATGTAACTGAGGAGGCTCATATAAAACTGATGAATGCCCGAACTATTGTAAGGAGAATCATTTTTTATTGATAGAATAGAGATTCCAATCCTTTGCCCCGTGGATGTTTCCTTGACACTCTGTCAGGGTTTTATCACATAAATCCTGAGTTATTACTTGTGTGGTTGTATTCAGTTTCTGATGAATGTCCGAACTATTGTAAGGAAAATCATTTTTTATTGATTGAATAGAGATTCCAATCCCTTGCCTCGTGGATGTTTCCTTGATACTCTGTCAAGGTTTTACCACGTAAATCCTGAGTTATTACTTGTGCGGTTGTATTCAGTTTCCTGTCGGTTTCATTTCTTTCTTGTTTTGTAACCTCCATTAACTACAAATGGTATCAGAGCCAAATGAAATGAGTTGAGTGTTGTGTGAAGGCTACATTTGTTTTTGGTGGAACAGTTGCTGGTGAAGTCTTTGCAATCAGAGCCAGAGGGACGCACTTTTGTTGTCTGAAGCTATCGAAGCTTGTATGCAAGGAGGAGGAGCAAAGGAAACCTTCTAAGGCCTAGCTCTACACTGCCAGACCACTGTTGCTGCTCATGTGGCCTGCGTGAATACCACTTGCGTGAAGATCAGAGCTCGTGTCTCTGCAAGGGAGCCGTTGAGGAGTGCTAAAAGACAATGAATGTCGTCATCACTTTATGCTACTAGACTGCTACCACTGTCTGCGTGTGAAGCCTCTGCGTGTAAACTCCAGACCCTGCTGCGTCGTTGCTGACTTGTGAAGAGAACACTGCCAGCCCCGCCGCCTCTGACTTCCCATTCATGGCTGGTGTGCTGATCACCTGTGGAAATGATGGTTGAGTATCGAAAGCCTCTGCCCGTGAACCTGAGTCTCTGCGTAGTCTGTGCCAGAGCCTACAAGGAAGCGTGCTGCCTCTGCGTGTTGCTAGAGCAGTTGAGAAGGGGCTCTAGAGCCTGGCTTGCTTGTTGCCAGAGGAATTCGATCAGCAGAAATAGATCCGAGTAATTTTTTTTAAATAATTTGAAAGAAATTTTTCCAGAAGTTTGTTCAAATTTGGAGGAAAGAAAAACAAAGGGATTTGTTCAAATTTGGAGGGAAGAAAAACAAAGGATCTTCATTAATTTGAAGGAAAGAAAAACGAATTTTTTTTTTTTTTTTTGAAGGGTTTCTTTGTTTGAAAAAAGGGGAATTTTTTGAATCCAAAAAGTTTTTTGAAGAAAGGGAAACCAAAAATAAACCCTAGTTGAAAGACTAAAACCATAGGAGGAAAGAAATGGCCAAGATTTCGAATGCAAAATTTTAGGTGGAGAAATTCACCGGGAAGAGAAATTTTATGAGAGATTCTTCAGCGTAAATCACATAAAATTTCATTTGTCGACGCATTTCGAACCAACTAGTGTGGCTCATCGTCAGAACAAGTTGAAGAAAAGGATCCTATCAACCCTAAGGACATGAAAGGGGTTTATATTATTCCTTGTTCATGTGGGACACCCTATATTGGTGAGACTGGTCGCTCCATTAATCAAAGGATTAGTGAGCATGCATCTGACCTCAAGCATAGGAGAACCAAGTCTTCCGCTTTAGCTGAGCATGCAGAGAGTACCAAACATCATGTTTGCATAGAGGAGGCGAGTGTTATCGCTAGGGTTTCACAATACCATCACCGAAAATTTAGGGAAGCCCTTGAGATTGAGAAAAGACCGAACAATCTCAATAGAGAAGACGGATGGAAGATAAGCAGTCGCTAGATCCCAGCCCTCTCTTCCTAGTTAAAGGAATATGATTTTATTTTTTTATTTTTTATTTTTTAAAGTTAACTTGATAGTAATTTCTCGTTTTATATATATAATATATATATATATATATATTTATTTCCACCTTTAATTAATTAATTTTATTATTATTATTAATTTTATTTTTATTATTATTATTTTTTTATCACTTATTATTATTATTATTATTTTCAATATTAGTACCTTTATAACCATCTACTTTCTAATTAATTTAAATATATTAGTATTTATATATTTATTTTTTGTTTTATTTTATTTTTTTTTTTAGATATTTAAGTTACCTCGTCCAATATTTTATTAATTCCAACTAACTTTTATCTTAACAACCTATTATTATAATTTTTAATTAATTAAATAATAATAATAATAAATAAATATAATAAATAAATAAATAACCTTTTTAACTAACCATTAACACCAATTAATTTTATTATTTATTTATATATTTTTTATTGGTCACCTAATTTAACTAATTTCCATTAAAAATTAAAAAATTTAAAAAAATAAAATAAAATAAAAATAAAATAAATAAATAAATAAATATTTGATCCTCGTCCTAAAGTCAAAATTAGCCATTGGAGGCTCTGCTTAGACTATTTAACATGCTAAGCTGGATCTGTTTCTTCAACTTGTCCTGACGATGAACCACACTAGTTGGTTCGAAACGCATCAACAAATGAAATTTTATGTGATTTACGCTGAAGAATCTCTCATAAATTTGATATGGATCACAGAAGCCTCAATTCAACAAGATAAATTTTGCTCTTTGGAAACTAAAAGCTAGGGATTTATTGGTGCAACAAGGGTTGCACAAGGCATTGGATGGGGCAAATAAGAACCCTACAAGCATCATTGGTTCGGACTATGAGGACTTGCATGCTCGAGCTCTCAGTACCATCAGGTTATGCCTGGCAGATGAAATTGTCTTCAACATTGTTGAAGAGAGTACAACTTCAGGTTTATGGGAAAAAATGGAAAAACTATATATGACAAAGTCGTTAACCAATAGAATTTATTTGAAAAGACAATTGTACAGTCTTCGAATGAAGGAGGGTTCAAAAGTTGCAGAACATTTGAATGTTTTTAATACACTTATATGCCAATTAACAGATATGGAAATTAAAATTTAGGAAGAAGACAAAGCTATAACCTTGCTATGTTCTCTACCCGAATCATGGGATCACTTCGTAACTTCAATCAGTTTGAGCACCGCTGATTCTTTGAAATTTGAATCAGTTATGGGAGCTCTCTTGTCTGAAGAAGTATGAAGGAAATCCTGTAATGAAACAACTGCATCAAAAGCCATGATAGCTAGAGGACGGTAAAAGGAAAGAGGAGAAAAATGAGGGAGTCTTTCAGATCTAAATCAAAGGGAAAGAAGTGTAAGGCAAAATGTTGGCACTGCAATAAAATTGGACACCTGAAGAAAGATTGTTGGAAACGACAAGAATCTGATAACCTGGAGAAGGAAGCAAATTGGGTTGATTCAGGTATGATAGACAAAGTTTTATCTGTTGAAGAATTATGTATGACAGATGAAACTTCATGTAATGTCTCTCAGGGTGTTGAAAGCTGGCTGTTAGACTCTGGTGCTTCTCATCACATTTGTCCACACAGAAATTGGTTTACTTCATATGACAATGTAAATGGTAGTTTTGTGCTTATGGGTAATAATGTATCATGTCAAACTGTTGGGATGGGAAATATCAGGATTAAAATGTGTGATAACACAGTTAAAACATTAAATAGTGTTAGACATGTACCTGATTTGAAGAAAAAATTGATTTCTTTGGGAGTGTTAGATTCAGATAGTTATAAGTTTACAGGTTAGAATGGGGTGCTGAAAGTCTTTAAAGGCACCCTAGTTGTTATGAAAGCAGAAAAGGTCAGAAATCTTTATAGACTCAAAGGAAGTACTTAGGTCAGTGAAGCAACGATTGTGTCAGAAAAATAAGAAGAAGGTACTCGCCTATGGCATCAACAATTGGGTCACATGAGCAAGAAAGGTTTTTAGGTACTGATGAAATGTAAATCACTTCCTGATTTGAAATCCTTGAAGTTGGATTTCTGTAAACATTGTGTGTATGGAAAATAGTGTAAACAAATATTTAAAACTAGGAATCATAATAGTAAAGATATTTTAGACTATATTCATTCTGATGTGTGGGGACCATCTCCTGTTGTATCATATGGAGGTGCTCTATATTTTTTAATGTTTATTGATGATTTCTCCCGTAAAGTTTGGGTCTTTATGCTAAAAAAGAAAGCTGATGTATTCAATGTCTTTAAACAATTTAAAGCAATGATAGAGAAAAGAACAGGCAAATCAATTAAATGTTTAAGAACTGACAATGGTGGTGAATTCACTTCAATAGAATTTGAAGAATACTGTAAGGATGAAGGAATTGTTAGACACAAAATTGTTGTTTATACTCCTCAGCAAAATGGTGTTGCTGAATGTATGAATTGGACTCTTATGGAAAGAGCCAGAAGCATGATCAACAATGCTAACTTGCAAAAGGAGTTGTGGGTAGAAGCAATATCCACTGCTTGTTATTTAGTTAATAGATCACCTTCGGTAGCAATTAATTGTAAAATTCCTGAAGAGGTTTGGACAGGCCAGTCTTGTGATTATTCACATTTAAGTATATTTCGTTGTGATGCTTATTCTCTTATTCCTAGGAATCAGTGTTCAAAATTAGATCCAAAATTGAAATGTTATGTCTTTGTTGGGTATGACTATGCAGTGAAAGGATACAGGTTGTAGGATCCTACATCGCGGAAGATAGTCATTAGTAAAGATGTAACATTTGATGAATCTTATTTTTTAAAATCAAATCTTGAAAGAATTGAACAGGAACAGGTATCGCCAAATCAACAAGTTCAGTTGGAGGCTAGACCTTTCGGTGACAGTCAAAAGGAAGAAGAGACTTCTGGAGAAAAAGGTGTTGAAGATACAAAGGAAGTTGTTGAAGTTTATGAACCAGTTCAACAACCAGTCACTCTAAGAAGGTCTACAAGGGAAAGAAAAACTCCCAAAAGGTATGAAGATTCTGCTTCATCTTTTGCTTTGATTACTGAAGATGAGGAACCTTCTTGTTATCAGGAGGCAGTAGATGATATGAATAGCGAAAATGGAAAATGGCTATGGAAGAAGAAATGGATTCCTTAGCCAAGAACAATACCTGGGATCTTGTAGAACTTCCTGAAGGGAGAAGTGTTGTTGGATGCAAATGGGTCTTCAAACTGAAACAAAAAGTTGATGGAAGTATCGAAAGGTATAAGGCAAGACTGGTAGCAAAAGGGTATTCTTAGGTTGAAGGTATCGAATTTCATGAGATTTTTTCACCAATTGTAAAACTTGTTTCTATTTGTACTGTGTTGGCACTAACTACATTACTTAATCTTGAGTTAGAACAGTTAGATGTTAAAAAACATTTCTACATGATGATTTGAATGAAGAGTTATATATGGAACAACCAGAAGGTTTTGTACAAGGTCGCAGCAGAAGATTAGTTTGTAAGCTCAGGAAATCATTGTATGGTTTGAGGCAGTCTCCCAGACAATGGTACAAGAAGTTTGACTCCTTCATGGTGAGCCAGAACTTTATTAGAAGTGAGTATGATCATTGTGTATACTGCAAAAGTTTCAATGACATATTCATTATCTTAGCTTTGTATGTTGACGATATGCTTATTGCAAGCAAAAGCATGGAAGAGATCAACAGGTTAAAGGCTCATCTCTCTAGGACGTTTGATATGAAGGATCTTGGAGCAGCAAAACATATCTTAGACATGGAGATACACAGAAATAGGAAAAATGGTAAGCTTTGGTTATCACAGCAGAAGTATGTGGAGAAAGTACTTGAAAAGTTCTGTATGAACAATGTGAAACCTATTAATGCTCCATTAGCTTCCCATTTTAAGCTTTCTTCGGTTTTGAGTCCTAGCACTGATGAAGAAAAGAAGTATATGTCTCATGTACCATATGCAAATGATGTAGGCAACTTAATGTATCTGATGGTATCTACAAGACCTGACATTTCACATGCAGTTGGAGTTGTCAGCCGGTTCAGTTAAAATCTAGGTGAAGAACATTGGCAAGCAGTGAAATGGATGCTTAGATATCTAAGAGGCACAAGTGACCATTGCATCATCTTTAATGGTAGTGAAGGATCAGTTTGTGGATAAGTAGATGTTGATTATGCAGGTGATTTGGACAACAAAAGATCTACTACAGGTTATGTCTTTACTCTTGCAGGCGGAGCAATTAGTTGGATATCAAAGCTTCAAGAAACAATTGCATTTTCCACTATCGAAGTAGAATATATAGCTGCTTCAGATGCCAGTAAAGATGCAATCTAGTTAAAGGGTCTACAAATCCTGCTTATCACTACAGAACCAAGCACATTGACGTAAGGTCTCATTTTCTAAGACATGTGATCGATGGCGGAAAAGTAGCTCTTCAAAAGGTCCATACACGATAGAATTGTGCAGACATATTCAAAAATCCAGTGACAAGTAGAGAAGCTACGATGATGTTTAGCTTCTCTTGGCTTGCAGAAAAGATGATGAATGGGCATGGGCAAGGGATTAGTAAAATTGTTGTCAAGGTGGAGTTTGTTGGAAACTGACAAATAATTATGTAAATTTGGGTAAAACGTATTAGTTATTAACAAGTTAGTTTTATACCGAAACATTGGTTATGTAACTAAGGAGGCTCATATAAAACTGATGAATGCCCGAACTATTGTAAGGAGAATCATTTTTGATTGATTGAATAGAGATTCCAATCCCTTGCCCCATGGATGTTTCCTTGACACTCTGTCAGGGTTTTACCATGTAAAACCTGAGTTATTACTTGTGTGGTTGTGTTCAGTTTCCTGTCGACTTCATTTCTTTCTTGTTTTGTAACCTCCATTAACTACACATAGCGATTTGACTGCTAAGTCTACAAAGGCATATATACCCTACCCCCTTTGGTTTTGAACATGTAACCTCTCACGAGGAAACACATGCTCTTAACCATTAAGCCCACTCTTAATAAAATCTTATATGTTAATAAAATATTGTATCTTATTTTTAAATTAAAAAAATTATTATTTTTTTTAAATGAAATAAAAATTATTATTATTCATTACATTTTAATTTTAATATGAATAAATTATTTTTAATATTACTCAAATAAAATATTAAAAAAAATCTCCCTAGAAGATTTTTTCCTTATATAAGAAGTGTACATTTTGCATAAGCCTTAATATGCTTTTGTTGTTGTCTAAAATCAATTATTTTAAAGCTATTGACACTTTTAAAATAATATAATTGAAAATTTAAATATATAAATTTTCAATGAAGTGTTTTTATTTCAAATAATTTCATGGTCACATATATCTTTTCAACCAAATAAACTAAATGCACACAATTCATGTATGCTTAAGGAGTGACATGCCAACATGTGGCTCTTGTTAAATAAAAATTGAATGAATTACACATTTACCTTTTTATTTTTAATAATTTTTTCCTTGTGACCATTGAAATATTTTAATATGGTCAATTTACAAATATACTTTCTCTCTTTATTCATATAATATGAAATATATTAGTTAATATATGTCAAGTCAGGCTTTGATAACTCCACAAATAAATTGATTTTTTTTCTTTTTCTCTGCAATGACTAAATTCTATTAACTGTAAAGCAAAATAATTTTACATGGAGTTGAGGCTACAGGGGTCAGAGCTCGAGAGCCATCAACGCAGCAGAACTTCCCCATTACAAAAAGAAGTTGGGGATAGCAATTACACAGTGCTAACAAACTGACATTATACCCAGACATAGACTTGTAGAAAGAAGAGAGATACATCGGAAACAGATAAGCAAAGTTTCTGTGCAGACCATCCGGTAAGAGGACCAACACTTCCTCAGAAGGAAGCCAAAACCTGAGACTGACAAAGCCGAGCCGGACCGAGAGCAAAAAAGCCTGGAGGTGGCCATCTGCACAAAAACCAGAAACAAAAAGGAGAAGTGCGATCACAGGTGGCAATCTGCTTCCTATCCTCCTGTCTAGTCAATTTAATGTCTTAAATTGCTCTACATAAATTATCAATCCGGGTATCGTAAACTTATGAAGTGTGGTGCACCATATGTGCTTAGTTAACCTTTTTCTTACTTTAGTTTGTTTTTGGATTTATCTTTCCCTAATGTGTGATGGTGAGGATGAAAGTGAAGTATGGAGTATAGATGGTGATGGTTTCTACAACGATTTTCTCAAACTTGAAAGTGCTTAAAAAGAAAGCTTTAAAACAACTAAAATAAAATCAATTCTTAAGAGAAAATAAATGCATCAAATGGTGAACTAATGACAATGGCCCAGTATCCTTGTTGCTGAATGAAAAGAAAGTAAAAACTAAAAGCAACTCAAACTAAAAGAAAAGCAACTAATTCACACTACTTAAACTCTTCAGATCCTTTACCCTTCAGCTCAATCTACCTTGTGGGAAGAAATCATGAACAAGTCAAGCAATATGATATCTAAATGGCAAGAAATTAAATTTCATAAAAGAAACTAGTCACACTACTTGAACTCTTCTGGTCCTTTACCCTTCAGCTCAATCTACCTTGCGGGAAGCAATCATGAACAAGTCAAGCAATATGATATCTAGATGGCAAGAAATTAAATTGCATAAAAGAAACTAGTCACACTACTTGAACTCTTCTGGTCCTTTACCCTTCAGCTCAATCTACCTTGTGGGAAGAAACCATGAATAAGTTTAAGCAATATGATAACTAAATCACACTACAGTTAGTAATATTCTGATTTCTTGCTAATAGAGTCACTTTGACTATAGAAAGAAACCATAAACTGGTGAGCAGTATGATATCTAAATAACAGAAAAATAAATAAGCAAATCAAAACTTGGAAAAGACAGTGCTAAAATTAAACTTCAGAAAATGAAAGTTAGCAGGAAGGACAAGATGATCTCATATGCCAATAGTTATCAAAAAGATGAAAATATGCCAATAGTTATCACTAATCTACAATCAACCGGTTGAGCACACTTGCATGAATTAAAATTGCATGAATG
>APFE031018088.1:219351-252670 GCA_000404065.3 Pinus taeda
CTTCTTGCCAATTTTGGAAGAGTTCCAGGAATTGCATTAAGCATTCCAGAGTTGTTGGTCATCCTTAAACCATCACAGGTTGAGACTTCCCTTTTCAGGTTGAAGTTCTCCCTTTTATGCGGGGTGAGACCTCCCTTTCATGGTTGAAGGTTTCCCTCTTCAAAAACAATAGGAGCACTTCCTCTAGCAAAAGACTTCAGCTTCTTGCCAGGTTTGGAAGAGTTCCGGGAACTGCACTAAGCGTTCCAGTGTTGGTGGTCATCCTTAAACCACCGCCCTTTATACCAACATTTCAGAGAGCACATTTAGCCTAGTGCTGCCATGCATTTTTGCACATTTTGTATTACAGCTCTCTTCTTGGACTCGTACATAACCCTTCGGATTAAGGGGGGGAATGTTGGACACCTAATCCTAAATGGGTTAGTGTGGAAGCTCAATAGACAAAAGGAGTCCAAGAGACCTTGGGATGTGAAACCCAAGAGTCACATAATGTACTATAAATGTAAATCTCTTGTTAATAAAAATTGTATTGCATGTTTTATCTTTCATATCTCTTGCTTTCCATGTGTGTTTAACACCATCTAACTATTATCCCCAGGGTATTGGCTTAATAGATTCAAATAATATAAAATTTTGAGGATCATTAAAAGAAGCATTGATGATAATTAGGGAAGTTGGCATAAAGCTCTCATATATTCTCTATGGGATGACATAATTACTTACAAAGCATCAATACATACTTCCCCTTATTTTCTAGTATATGGGAAAGAAGCCATTTCACCTCCAAACATTGCTTTGCCTTCGTTAGCCCTAGTTCAGTCCATTCCAGAATAACCTTGCTCTAGCTTACAACAATGCTTAGCAAAAATATTTAAGTTAGAGGAAACGAGATAAAAATCCAAACAAACTTATAAGAATCACCAAAAGATCATCAAACAATGGTTTGACAATAGTTCAATAGGTGACAAAAAATTCAATGTTGGTGACTTAGTTTTGAAATGGGATAAGGCACATGAGGATAAAGGTGAACATTCTAAATTCCCAGAAACTTTGACATGATCCCTTTCAAATTTCTAAGAAGATTGTCCCATCCACATTTTTTTTTAAAACCCTTTAAGGGGTTGAATAAAATCTTCCCATGAATGGACAAATTTTGAAAAAATAATTTACTTGAAAATTTAGTGTTTCTGCAAATATGTACATAATATTTATAAATCTGGTTTTTTGGTTGCTTATTTATTGATAAAAATTTGCAACATGTTGCATTTCTTATATCATGTTTATATATATTTTATTATACAGAATTATCATTTAAAAATACTTTAAACAAGTTTGAAACTTATATTACATCTAGTACCATGACTGAGTTTTATGGTTAATTTATCCTATTTAAGAAAGTATTCTTTGGAAAATACCTTAAAGTATATCCTTTTTCAGAAGTATTAATTTCCTTTTACATACTTAACTTGCAATAAGAATGGTTGATCATAAGGTGAATGGCTAGTTGAATTCCATGATATGCATTATTCCTAAATAACTTTCTTATCACACATGCTTCTTATCCGCCATTGCGAAATATGCAACCTCTAAAATTATGATCAAATGACGATTAACAAATCAAATATAAGAAATTATGGGAAGTGTTTGTAAACCGGTCGGGGTACTAAAAAGGATTGTTGGTAGCGGGTAAATGCATACATGATACTAAACAAATTTGTCAGTGTACTAAATAGGCCTGCTGACAGTGAAGCAATGTCAGGTAACAAAAAGTTGAATTGAACAACATGCATAGATTGGTAGTAAGCTATGCTTAGTAATCAAATCAAAAGCTTTTTTCTTATTTCATTAAATAAATTAATATACCCCTTCCCTTCTAGATAAAGGATAGACAAAAATGTATGAGTACGTGTCCTTCATTCTTATTATTTAAATGGTCATAAAATTCTCGTCACAAATTTTTATTAAATTATAATTTTCTTCCAATTTATGTAATCTTATCATTTTTTTCTCTTCATTATTATAAACAGAAATAACTGGTTCTCTTAGTGTGTCATCAATTGTTATAGCAAACAAAAACACCCCATTCTGTATTTAACCATAATAAAAAATTGGACCCTTTTAAATGTTTAGCTTACATTTTTCTACCCTTCATTAAAACTTCACCCTTTAAAAAAACTTTAAAATTATATATTTTTAATTAATATATAGATTTAGAGCTAAATAATTAGTATAGCCAAAACTTTGTACATACAAAATAATAAATTATAAATAACTAAGGCCAAAGGCCAGAACCACTGCAGTCGAGCACTTTGGAATAACCACCGCGCACCTTAATCTCATCGCTTGACACGTAGCTTTCACGATCCACTCCTTCCATTTCATTTGGGGCTTTTCTTTTGGAGTGATGCAAACAAACATGATAGCATGGTATTGTGAGCCCCTTTATCCATGTATCATACTCAACCCCTACCATTCACACATTGTTCTATCATCCTTTCCACATCACCCTGAATCATTCTTCCTTGGAGATTTCAAGCTCTCCTTCATTCGAAAGAGCTGAGGAAAAAATTTCGAGAGAAATCACTATGACAAATGTATTCCCATTTCCATGTCACCCTAGAGCCAATCACACCCCAGTGATTTATTAAAATAAACTCCCTCTTTCTTCCGAGTTTTCACAACCAAGATGACGTGAGAAGCTAGGTGATTATAAGTCATGCTTATGTCTAATTAAACCATGCTACCTACCACCTTTTCAAGGTCGTCATATTCATCTGGCGAATCGATTAATGGGCATATAGTTTAATTTAGTTCAAGGTCGTCATATTCATCTGGGTGTGTAATTAACTAAGTTTGTGAGTTTTATTGCTATTTATGAAACGACATCCTAACCTTGGTTTTCAGTTTTTACAACAAAATACCTCTATGAGCCTTGCTAAAATCACCAAGTTCGTAAGAGTTAATAAAAATATGCTCGTTCAACCACCAATAGAGCTATTCCTAGAAGAAATCGAAGAGAAGTTGTCATATTTTTTCCTGATCTCTGATATTGTTTGCACAATGGACTTTGGAATTTTGTCTTGGAATGAAATGTGTAAGCTCCTTGAAGAGGAATTACCAAAGGAATATTACTCAACACCAATAAAAGTAACCACTAAGCAAGGGAGTAATAAAACTTCTCAGAAAACAACTCAAGATACCGCAAAATATCGCCCGCATAGAATTGTTTCCCATCCCAAACTTCTTCCCTACATTGATATGATTTATTGGGTGGTTGAAAATGGGAGCATCACAAAATTACAATTTGTCACTTCCCGTGACATTATAATAAGTTCTTTCAAGCTAGAACACCTCCATGGTATGTATAAATTGTCTGAAAGACAACTTGTATATAATTCTCAGTTTGTTGATAGTTTTATGAAAGAGGAATGTAATAATACCCAAAAATAGCTTACTGGTTTAATTAGAGAATGGAGGAGAGACCCCAATAAACACAAATGAGAGTCAGCATGCAAGTACTCTATACAATCCCTAAATCCTCCTTTCTGCTTTGTTTCCTCTATGTTGTCTAGATTATTTGATTATCAAAATGCCTCGTAATTTCCATTGGATAGGTTTCTTCTCATCCATTGGGTTTTCGATGGGTTTCCTTTCAATTGGTCCCAAATATTGTCTAGTAATATTTCCAAACATATTCTCTCTTTTCACACAAAACACATGTCTACCCATAATCCACCCTTTTATATGTTGGCTTTGATAATGGATGCCATATGTTTCTCGTTAGATTTTCCAACAATGGGCTGGAAATGGACACTTGCTAACCTTCTGCCCATTCACATTTATCACAGTAAATTGTGGGAAGAGAATTACTTTGACCATTTTTACCAAATATACCATCTTGTCATAATTCATGTTTATCGAGTTATTTTTGGTTCCAAACCTAAACTAATGTTTACAATCGCTATGGATTGTTTATTGAAAATTGGAGATTGATTCTCATAAGAACTTTTTACTTATATTATGGTTTAGGGAAGTTATGGTACTCCACATGTTTTTCCTTTATTTTTTTCAAATAAGTTCCAATGCAAAAAAGTTTCCCACCAAACAATAGGGACAATGATAACCCTTGAATTAAAGAAATATTCTAAGAGAGTCTGGTAAACATTCCCTTTGAGAATTGGCTTTCATACTCTGTGGAACTTTACCCATGCTAAAAAAGAGTTAAAACCCTTGCATGAGTTAAAATTGGCTACCATTCCTGCAAAATTGAATGATCCTACCAAGTTAATCGACATAATAACTATTGATGCAAAGATGAGGAGATATGTCCATGAGAATAATCATTATGATGAACTATTTTGTAGAGCCTCTTCTTTTATATATTTTTGTAATAAAGCCAAGCAATTATCTCCAGATAGCCAACAACATTTTTTAGTCTATAGGGACATAAGAGAGTCTCCCTTGCCACTAAATATGCTGAAATTGCTAGAAGATGAAGGTATATCAGTAAACGCTACAAGTTCTCCAACACAAAAAGTTACCCCACAAGAAACTATACATGTTCAAGTTCCTTTTATTGAGTCTTAGGAGCAAACAACTTCATAAAATCTAGAAATTAATGATATTATCAAGGATTAACAAATGTTGAACAGATTAATTCAGAGCCTGCTAAGCAAGTAAAATAAACAACCATGCATGAAACAAGTGTTAAAAATTCAATTGGACAACAATTTAGTTTCTACCTCCCATAACACCTCTAAGACTGCTCTTGCAAAACCAAGTGTTATTGCTAAAAATCCTATTAGTTCTTGACCTAGTGTGGAGATGATTCCAACATCTCCTAATTCTACCGTTCAATTAGATATAGATGAAATACCACCTATAGAGGTCTTTTATAGCCCAAGTCATAAAGACATTTTGGAAAAAAGAGAAAAAAGGAGATAAAGGTGGCTGAGACACACGGCTTGACAACAACTACTGCTTTAACAAAAACTCCCCTAGAGGTAGTTTGGAAAGGCACATCAACAACACCTGATGAGGAATTTGAAGAATTGGCCCAATTTGCAAAGGTTTATGCTTTTTCTAGTATGAAAAAAGCAACAAAAGTCAGGGAATTTACGAAGCAAAAATATGAAAGAACACATCAAATGGAAAAACACTCTTCACAGGCTAAAGCTCAAATGCAAGCTCAAGTTTCCTTGGTCAAAAGGAAATATGTGTCTGAAATTAAATAGAAGGATGGCATAGTAAATGAATTACAAGAGAAGTTAAGGCAAGTTGAGGCAAATGTTTTAAATCTTGCTAAATTTAAGAATGAAGCTTATGACTTGAATCAACAACCTCAACATGAGCAAGAACTTTTATGTAACCAATTAGATAAAATACAAACTCAGGAAAAATCAGTCAATTCTTTTCTTGATGGTCTGATTGATATGGAAAATCAATATGATGAAACCAAGTGCAAGCTCAATGAGATTTTGACATGGAAAGAGGATCTAAAAAGGTTCTTCCCAAACCTGCCTAAAATTAACAAGATGTAACAATCTAAAGTTCTTCATGTTTAGAATACCAATATACGTTTGGTCAAGGGATCAGTGAAATAAGTTGGGAGATTGTAGGCTAACTTTGTGGTCCAATCTATCACTCGGTATTTAAAAGAAGTAAAAATGCTACAAGGTGATTCAAAGGAGACTCTCCCAGAGGCAAAAGTATTAAAATCAAAATAGAAAAAGGACTAAACAAAGTTTTGTGAAAGAATTGAATAGTTGTCAAAGGTAAATTTTGAGTTCACCTAGGAATTCCTCATCAAACCTCATGATTACCTTCAAGTAACTAAGGTTATCAAACAACAAGCTACTCAATTACAACCATCTTTGCAAGCTAAAGTGTATAGTTATCAAGTGAGCATTAAATCTCACTCACCTCCCAAGCTGGCTCATCTTCTAGAAGTCAATCTTTCAATGGAAAACATTCATTGGCTCTTATTTAATAGTTGTTCCCCTGAGTTGAAAATTTCTTTTCAGTTTTAAAAGTTGTAACAAAATTTCTATTTTGCTCAAGTTTTTTTTCTTTAGTTGAGAGAATTTTAGAGATGTAACTATTCTCCTATTTTGTTTGAAAATTATTTAAACGACCTTGGGCCCAATGCTAGAGCTTTTGAATTTTTGAAAGAAAAAAACCAGTTGCACTTTTGTACGAGTTTCTTTTCTAATATAAGTTGAACCACTTTTGATTCCATGTCTCAGAGAAGTAGAACAAGATTAGTACTATTATTGGTTTTGTATTTCTTATAATTTTTATTAGAATCATTTGAGTTTATTCATGTTTATAAATGAAGGATTTAAAAATTTATTTTTCTCGTATTGTATCTACAATTTGTAAACATAATAATTTGATATTATATGTGGATGTTGTTCATATAACAATTTCTATTTAATTGAATTGTTTATCATTTACATTTTTTTTAATTAAACGATTTAATAAAGAGATCTACAATCTCTAATTAATGAGTTATCTTCTATTGCACATATGCAATTTCACCCAGGTTATATACTAAATGATATAGTTTAATTAGAGTTTATTCACTTTTCTTTTAGTCTTTACTTAGAATTATTATCTCGCTTTCTATATTTCTCCTTTAGTTCATATATTTTCAAACCTCTATCTATTGGATCAACTTCCATACAAATAACTGGACCCAATTAAAACCAATAACAACCACCAACCCAAACAAAAAAGAGTATAAATTGGGGTTTTTACTGGATAGTTTCCCAAATGTTGATGAGGTCAATTCAGGCCATAAACAGTAAGGTGCACCTAGGTGTCACAAAAAAATTGTGAAGGCCGCAAGCCATGAATGCCATTTAAAATTGAATTATATTCAACAAAAACCATTGTAGAAGGTTATTATGTAACGTAAGTATTTAACCACAAATGAAAGTGGTTATATATAAAACATTATAACCCTTAAATTAAAAATACTGACATCAAAGAAATTTTGAGGTCTAAAATGGGTCTCCTAAGGAATATTATAAAATAATAAAATAAGATTAGATTACATCATCAAATTTTAGAGGGGGAAAAAACTATTTTTTCAACTTGTATTTTCAATTTATCTACCTACAATTTTACTCAAATTTCGAGCAATAGCACTTTTTGGATGCGGAATTGAATTCCTCATCCAAAGAGTAGCCATGTTGAATACTTTCTATGTACCCTACTACTAGAAAAATGAGAAATACATGGAAACATGTGATTGCAATTACATTTTTCATGCATTTCTAATTTTTAGTGTAGCAAGGCCTATCAAAGGTATGGAACATAGGTACTCCTTGGATGAAGAATTCAATTCCACTTCCAACGAGGACTCTTACTCAAAATTTGAGTAAAACCTTAGGGAGGTAAGTTGAAAAAATAGTCCTTTTTGTTTTTTTTGAACTCAAAAAATGGTGAATCATCTTCCATGTTTGAGATCATCATCTTGAATACTATTAGTTCTTATAAAGTTTATTTTTATTGTACATTTTTGTTTTGGGGTCCATTTTTTACCTCAAATTTTCTCTAATATTTCCTATACTAATTTGAAAAGCAGGGATTAACTATTTTATAGGTATTTACCTTTCTTCTTATATCGTTTTATTTGTCATCTCTTTTGATAATTTTCACATCTCTCATTCTTTTATATTTTATATTACTATATTATTACTTTAATAAATTTTATTTTATTATTTATTAGAAAAATATGTATTTCCCAGGAGAGTAATAAAATTAATACAAAAATAAAGAAAATTAAATTATATATATATATATATATATATATATATATATATATATATATATATAGATAACTTTTTTTCACTATAATTTAGTGATACAATTTCAAGTAAGTTTTGTAATTTTTTGTTGTTTAAAATACTTTTTTGAATGCATAATTGAATTCAACACCCTTAAAAACCCTTGGGGCACTCTAATTCTACATATTAAACAACTTAAACTCAAGTTATTAAAAATCTCTGCCAGAATTTGGTTAAAATTAATCATAAAAAAATGCCCTTAAAAAAACTATTTTGACTATAAGTTAGACTACTCCTTTAAAAAATACTTAAATGGATTCAACACCCTGAAAAACCCTTGGGGCACTCTAATTCTACATATTAAACAACTTAAACTCAAGTTTTTAAAAATCTCTACCATAATTTGGTTAAAAATAATCATAAAAAATACCCTTGAAAAAACTATTTTGACTATAAGTTAGACTACTCCTTTAGTAATTTACTTAAATTATTATTATCATTATTTATAATTAAAAGAATAGATAATGAAATAAAATTCGTATTTATATAATAGAAAGTTGATTTTAACTACTACCACTATATCATCTAAATATACTATACACTCAAACATGACAGAAAATACCTAACAATACATCCTAATTATACATCCTAATTTAGGCCCATAAACATATTACTAAAAATTAATTAAAAAAATCATTCAACCTCTTTTATATAATAAATTTTGCAAATACATTTATTTATGTTTTTGTATTACTTATTTATTTTACTATGTAACTCATAAACATTAACTTCGATTTTGACTATATAAACAAATAATGTGAAAGTTTTTAATAAGCCAAATTAAAATTATAAATTTGTGTAATAAAAACTAATAACATTAACTATTTTATTATTTCTCTTTTAAATATATATTTTAACTATAAATTTATTTGATTAAAATAATAAAATTTGTAAATTTTAAAAAAATGCATCTATTAAATAAGAAGTTATCCTTTTTTTTAATTTAAGGAAATACAGTAACAACTCAGTAGGGAAAGTCTTTTGGAAATATTGGAAGTTTGATAACGTGTAGATTACTAGCCAACCATTTTAGGTGGGATTATTTTTTTTTAAAATAATAAGTTTTTTTTATAAATAACAATTTTTTTTTATGATTTATAATCAAATTATAATAATTTTTTTTTTTTTTAAATTTGTTAGTCTTTTTGTTATTTATATTAACTGGTCAAAATCAATTTTTTCTATTTGTTTCAAGTGGCCTTAGCCTACCATAGGAAACTAGGTTGGCCACCTATCAGCATTAAAAGTTGTCCAAAATTTGTATAAGTCTTTCTCTATCATCATAACAACATTATCTATATTATCTATACTGCAAATCAACTTTGAAAAATAAAAGCTATTTTTCATGAAACTGAAACAAAAATTATCTAGATCACAGTTTTACTTCTCGTCTAAGGATATCACAGGGGCTGGGGCTTTGGCACTGGAACCCATCATCTCACTGCTCTTCATATCCTACAGATTTTGTTCAATCCTTCCCAATGCTAGGTTGTTTCGATAAGTTTGTATCTAGATTTCCGCTATCTCCTTGAGTAGCTCTACTGTGATGGGATCTTTCTCTTTGGTGTCCTCTTGTGCCTTCGGACCTTTGCTTGATGCTTGTTCTTTGTTGAGTGTCATGGTCTGGGCCACAACATTCTTCATGACCCAGTATTGCTGGATCGTTTGTCTGAAGAGTGTGTGTCGTCCACAAGTGTTGCCCAGGTCTTGAACCATGTCTTCCCATTCTTCCATGGGAATGTCTTAGTTGGTAACACTGTCATTTAATTCTCGCTCCCAACCAACTATTTGGGCTCTGACATCAGGGGGATTCCCTGCCATGTACGCATCAATGAGGATCTTCATATGCTCACATCCTATCTTTCTCCCTCTCTTACATTGTTCTCTGTTGGAGCTTCCCACCCCCTCGACTTTCTTTTTACCTGTATCTCTATTACCCTTATTGTTCGCTTCTTTTCCATCTCTTCCCATTCTGTCGTTGTCATTGCTGTTATTGGCTTCTCCGTGTTTGCTTGCCTTCACACTATACTAGACGCAGATTATGATTAAACCTATAACATAACCATCAAGAGTATCAGTATTCTGTTGGTATAATACCCAAGCAATTTTCTAATTGATTGAGCCATGTTTGGTGCCCCACTCAAGACCAACCGACCTAAGAAGTCTTAGAATTCCCTTCAGATTTCCCCTTGCCATCTCTTGGTTTTGCTCTTTGCTGGCCCTCACTTCTTCTTTTCTCAAGTTAATCTCACTCTATCGGCCATTGCTCGGAAGGTTCGACAAATGCATCCTTAAGGAGACACCACTAAGGGCGACTGTATTTCTATTTTGGACACCGCGGGGAAGTTTAACCATAGAAAGCCTATCGGGGGAACTAAATGGAAGGACCATGGCCCTGTTCTGCACTGCACTAGTTAATTTCATTTCCTTCTTGCTCTTCTCTACATTCTTTGTTCTAATTGAAACTCTAGTTTTCCTCTCGTTTTTGCTCAAGAAATTCCAGGTAGGTTTCTCAGGGGTCACGGTATCTCGTGTCTCATCTCCTGAGGTCTCCATGGTGGATTCCTCTCTATTCTGGATACTTATGACATCTCCTCCGAGCCTCAGGCGCCACCTGGCTAGAGTGACATTCCTCATAACAACATCCTTACCAGGTTCGCTCTTCTCTCCCTGACTTTCTCCTTTCTCTCTGAGCACCTTCTTCAGAGCCAGAGTTTTGATTATTTCTTCTCTCATTCTTTTATCTACATTCTCGACCTAGGCGGTGTTCTAGGAGTTCCTAGTTTCGACTCTTACAGAGTCCATACCTTTCTCGTTCTCCTTCCCTAAGACTATAGAATTTGGCATCACTATACTTCTGAGGTTTAGGGAAAGGAGAAGAACATACCGTCTACGAGAGTTGGCGCCGCTTCTTTCCTCGGGCTGCATCATCGTCCTTCGTCTACCACGTTTCTCTGCTTCTGCTCTTGTTCTCGCCTTCTGCATGTAACTACCAACTGGCTCTCTGCCCATTTGTTTTATCCCCCTTTCCTTTCTATCCTTTAGTGTATCTACCACCTGTCCTTCATATTTACTGGCCACCCTTTTCCATATGCCATCCCCTCGGGATGATGGACCTTCGTCCCTTCCCGCTCTGGCTCTCATTAACTTATGCATGCCTCTGGTTGCTCTTGCCGTGAGTCCTCCTTCATTGTCCTACCACTGTTGGCATCATTCTTCCCACTCTCCCACTGGCTCCCCTGCCTTGCTCGTTGTCTTCCCTTCTTGGCTCCACCTACCTTCTCTCTGGGCTTGCTCCTTCCCTGCCCTATCCTTCCACCTGCCCTTCGCATTGTCCTCTCCCTCCACTTCCCGAATTTATTCTTGTCCTTGTGCTCGTGTGGACAATGTCTGACATCTCCATTTCCCATTTGTTGGCCCACCTCCTCTGCTTTGCTACACCCCGAACAGGGGAAATTATAATAAACTTTATATCTTATATATAGAGAGAGTTTAATTAATAGACGAAATAAATTTTTTCAAGCATTTTTTTCTTGTTAATTTTTTCAAAATATGGTACAGATTTTTAAAAATCATAAGTTCAAATTGTTTAATTTGCAAAGATTGAGTGGCTCAAAGGTTTTTCACGGCACTAAATCTATTTATGCATTCAACGATGTATCTTAAACAACAAGAAATCACAACCTTGCTAGAAAATGTATTGTTGGATTTAGCCAAAAAACATTCATATATATATATATATATATTATATATATATATATATATATATATATATATATATATATAATATATATATATATATATATATATATATATATATATGGGTAAAATAGGTTCATTCCATTAGAAGTAGAATATAACATACAATTTGATTTGACATGGTTTACCACTAGGGAGACTAGACCAAAGGTAGAACCAAAGTTTTTTAAGCATCCACAAATTGATATTGTTTTGGGAAACCAAAATTACAACATACAAACCAAGATGCTTAAGGCTTTTTGAGACTAGCATGCCCGAGATACTAAAAAAACTAAAATAAAAGTAATTAGAAATATAATAAATGAAGTGCATCATTTTGCTTTAGGAGAATCTGATTCTTCGACAACACTATGTTCTTTGCTGCTCCCTGGTGAGCGACTTGGATTTGGAGGACGACCCAGTTGGCCTTCAATAGTTTATAGACATCGATCTGTTCCTTAGCTCATAAGTTGCAGCTCATCTGACATCATCAATATTTCCTTCCAAGCATTGTTTCTGTCCAGAATTACTCTCCCAAGTAACATTTTCATGTGCCAACAAATGTCAATGGTGTACATGCGCTGATTGAGTCTTCCCCAAGTGTGCCCAACATCTGAAATCCATTAGAAGAAGTCACTTGCAATCTCCACATCAGATAGGCATTCCTAATCCACTATTATGTCTCACTCTACCTCAACAATATCTTCCAAAATTTGAGGCAAGGTGTGGTATTTGTATCTCCTTATTGATACCTCTATTTGTTTTTGAGCTCAAGAGTTCATCTCGTGATAATAGGCCACACCATGACATGATCTGACTCGTTGTCAGGCATGCTCAACAATGTAAGAATGCCAAGATAAAAACTTAGTCGAGGTGGGGTAAAGACGAGAGGGAAACAAGGGTCGAGGAATCCAAGAAAAAGGTCCTTGAAAGAAAGGGATTGCTAATTTTGCAGGACAGGAGAGGCGAGTGAGGTGGATGGAAAGAGAGGTTGGCTTAGAAGCAAGATGAACAATTGAACATTACACCTAATTTTCATGGCCCCTCCCAAGTCAAGTTTATAAATAAGACATGGAGCAAGATGGGAAGAACACAAATTATGCATAAGGAGGAGACTCTAGTCAAAGAGGGGTGATCAAAAGTTGAGCGATGGAAGGAACAAAGAAGGAGCCAAAATCGAGGCCCTAAAGGAACAAACTAAGACAGTGATAGGTTAGCCAAGTTGGAGCATGGCTCCAAATAGAAACAACGAACTAACAGAGAGAAACCTTGTTATGTTGGTGATTTATACCCAAATTTTGAGTTGTCTTGCAATGAATTTACAACACTGGACTTTGTACTCATGAATATCAATGATAGATTGTTGTAACAGAAACCAAATCAAGGATTCAAACCTGGCTTATGTCAGATCTGGCTAGTCTCTAGGTCGTAGACTCTCGACCTATATGGATGACGAATTTACATGAGTCACCAGACTTGCAATGATAACCAAGGTCTTCTCTTAAGGCATCCACTTTCAAATCCACACTTTAGCATGAATGCCAAGACCTAAACATATATCCTTGATGGCGCATTATCCTGGGGTACACATAGATTGAAATTCTCCACCACCTCATGTACTATCTCTTATGTTAATGACACATCGGGAAGGTTGGCCATGCCTCCCTCATTTATTCTTGGTGGGAAAGCTGCCATGCAACTCCCTGACTTTCCCTTCCTTGACACCCGAGATGAGTATAAAAACAAACATAAACTTATTTATATGAGTTCTTTTCTTTCTTCCTTCATCACTTTTTCTAGAAAAAACTATTTTATTATGCAGATAGGCATTATATATTAAGGTTTTTATTGGTGACACTGTTGAGATTCGTCGTCCTTAATAGTTGTCACAAATCTCAACAGTGTCACCCAGTTGACCAATTCTCCCCATCACATTTAAGCCTACAGGACTCGACCTCGACATCTCTTGAATTATGATTAGCGTTGCAGCTACTATTGCTATGTTTCCTAACATTGTACGCAACTAATGAGAACGGTAAGGCCACTGACATTATCATTGTTGTAAGCGTTGTTGTGATAGGGGTCATCAAAGTCATTGTTTCTTTTTCCTTAGCTGCAAACTCCAAGTTCATAAATAGCCTGTTGATCTTGCCTTTCTCACCATGAGAGCGATGTCGCAGGGTTGAGTTCTAGTGGTTCTTGATAATGTTGTCAGTGCATCCAAGGAGGAGGCGCGCAATTGTAGCCCACTTGTTTCCATGGTGCACATGGGATTGTATGATGGTGGCGTCTTCATGTGGGCTAAAAGGGCGGTGCTCCACCTAGGGGCTTAGCTGGTTGCACCACAGTAGCCTACAAGATTTCCCCGGGCATCTCATAATTCCTCTGCTAATCTGACACCACGGAGTTCCTTTGCTAATCTGGGACCAGTTCCATGGCCTGTATTTCTCGATCATCTTATGCAGTGTTGTGTCCTCCTCAGAGTTCCATGGCCTCGTGATCCCCTCCACCACTCGTACAACCCTGCAACTAGCCAAACCTCTGCATTGATAGTCGACTTATTAACACTCTTAATCAATAGAAAACTGCAAAAATACAACAATGGAGCAAAGTTACCACTAATTTCTCCTTGAAATGTGATCTATGAAGTTAATGATTTAATAAACCTACTATTTTATAAAGAAATTTTACTATGATACTAACAATGCACGTGCCTTTTGATCTCAAAAACATAAAAACAACTAACTAGCTATCACTATTTTTTTTTGGTAACATTATGCATAAGATCATCCAGTCATATGTAAACAATCTACTTACTAAATCCATGTTACATTATCACCATCCTTGATACTTGTGTACCATGCTCATGCGCATTGGAGTTAGTCATTACCCTAACTCCCACACGCCAAATCTCCACCGCCCCAAAGTTTGATGGGATCTCAATAATGCCATATCATTATAAATACCTTGGGATATAAAGGATCATTGACACGTGTCACCTTTACATGCTATTTTTTGAAATCGAAACGTATGACACACGTCACCGCCGTTGTTCATTTATACATTTACATATAAAATAAAATTAGAAAAACAAAACATCATATAAAAGTATGGAGTTGTCTATAATGCGACTTTTTGGAGATTCCAGTGACGGAATCCGGCGGAAGAAATTGAGGTTAAATCTTGATTTGTTGCAGTTAAAATGGTTTTTTAGCTGCATATTTGGATTCAGCACCCTGAAAAACCCCTGGGACGCTTTGATTGTGCAGAAACAAGCTATCAAACTTGCCATTCCAATAAATTGCTGCCGGATTTTGACCGAAAAAACCCACCGGAAATGCTTTCAAAAAGTCGCATTATAGACAACTGCTAAAAGTATGGCCGAAGATATGTTGATCAACTTTCGTACATGCCCCACTGTCCTAGTACATTAATATGGCAGTCCGACACAAGTTACATTAATATGTATTTTTTAATATTTATATTATTATATTTTTATCAACCATGTGCAGTGCTTACCCTCAGATTGGATGGAAAGCAACTGATTAAATCTAAATTTTTTTGGTTTTCCGAGTGGTGAATTTGTCAATATTACATATTTGATTTTTTATTTATTTATTTATTTATCGATTTTACAGTTAACTTTATCCCTCTTCCAAATTATTATACAATTTATCACAGTTATTTTAGAAATCTCAAGTATTGAAAATACAAAGAATGTCTTATCTCTTGTGATTGTAATTACATTTCTAACACTATATATTCGTCATTATAAATTTATTTCTAGCAGAATATGATTATAATTTCATCTCTAGCAGAATATACCTCTTCAATTTTATAACTAAACATTTTAATTTAAACTTGTATTTTCTAGCATACCTGATGTCTCTTAGAAGATTTATTCTAGTTTAGTTATGAGTTCGACTATAGAAATTTAACATATTGCAAATTTTATAATGCACTTTTAACCACTTGGAAAGCTCTACTTCACCAATACTTTAGCCTCTTGGTTCCTCATGCCTTCCACGCCTACATCTTTATTTCCTGCAGTGCTACCTCTGTGTCACGCTACATTCATCTACACTTGTATTGGCATGTCTTTGCACCTCTTTGATGCAAATGCTAGTTTATAGTTATTTCCATGTACTTATAGTTTTTTATATTTTCTTTCTAACTTTGTCATCTTTCCTTTCACCTTTTATGTTATCTCTTTTCTTTCTCCCTCTATATGATCTCTTTTCTTTTCTTCTACTTCATTAATTTTGCTATAAATAAATTTGTTTATTTATATTTGTTTTAATTTAGTTCTATTTTTCGGTTCTATTTTTCATATTTTCCTTCTTGCTTTGTTGCCTTTCCTTTCTCCTTTTACATATATCTTTTTTTTCTTTGTCACTATTTCATGTGTGTGTCTTTTCTTTCTTGTTATCCTTCCTATCCAAAATCAATTCTTGAAAGTAATAGCTTGAGTGGGGCTAATGGTTAAGAGCATGTTTTTCATTCTAAGAGGTCATAGGTTCAAAACCATAAAGGGATAGTGTATGTATGTCTTTATAGACTTAGTAGTGGTGGGTCCTTTGTCCCACAAACAAAAGAGTCTCATACACCAATTTAATGTTTGCTTTGACCATAACCTTAAAATTAAATAATAATATAAACTTTTTATACATTGTAAATTTGTAAAAACATAAATTCCATTCTAACCATAAATTTTAACATATTTCCTAATATTTATAAGAAAACAAACTTGAACTGATTAACAATAATTTAAACTCCTTTTACAATACTAAAAATATAATTTTAAACCTTAATGATATCCACCAAAGACGCTCCATCCTTAGTCATCCTTCAAGACCATTTAAAAAAATATTGTGATATCTACATAACCTCATCACCTAAAATATTATACCCTAATTACACTATAACCATTATCTTAGAAAGGTATATTTAACTATCGAGTTGTTTTTAGTGCAATTTTTTGGAAGCTTTTTCGGTGTAATTTCTCTAAAATCCAACAGGAATTTATTGAAAACACAAGTTTGATGGGTAACCTACACAATCGAAGTGTCCTAAAAAAATTTTAGGATGTTGAATCCATATACAACTAAATATTCAGTTTAAATAACACAAATCAAGATTTCAGCTCAAATTTTTCCAACAAATACTAAAAAATCCCAAAAATCACATTAAAAACAACTCTTTTAACTATTTCATTTCATTTCATTTTTTTTTTTTTTTTTTTTTTTCCTCAAACGCATTCTGTATTTACAATATTATATAACTCAATGATGAAATGAAGTCATTAACTTATTATGTGTATTTGTAAATGTGTACATAATGTATAAAAATAAAATATTTGCTATAGCAGAGAAAAGATATAGATTCGTTTGCTTCCTTTAACATTAACATTAAAGTAATATTAAGTTCATTTTAATAAAAGTTGCGAGTGTAAGAATCTATTTAAAAAAATATTACTTCAACAATAAAGAAATGTTTAGATGTGAGATAGAGCAAATATTTTCAATAATTTACACCATAAAAAATTTGACCATTGACTCTTGTAAAGCTTATTCCACCTTAACTCCCATTGGCCAACAATTCATTTTGGTGGTTAGAATTTATTGTCTCAATGTAACTTTATATCCTTCAAAGAGGAAGTGGACCATGGACACAATTAAAATCAAGATTCACCGAATTAAATGGTGGATAAGTTCTATCAATGTAACTTTACATGCCAAAGAGGAAGTGGACCCTGACAATTAAAATCAAGATTTACTTAATTAAACGGTGGGTAGGGGATGGATACTTTTTAGCAAATTGTGTAGGGTGGGACTACTTGTATAGAGTGGGTCACAATGTAAGATATCTTAAATGTAAGGTCTGTCTCCCTATGGGTCTCATATCTATATAATCAAATCCATAAATTTATTACTTTTTTATTTCTTGGGTGTCCTATTTACATAATCAAATCCATTAATTCAATACTTCTTCATTTGAATTCGTTTGTATTTATTATTTTAATCAGAAAATACCCTCAACCTACAAATTAATTAAAGTAGGAGATATCTTCCACCTAAAAAAATAATCAAATTAGAAAGAATGTTCAATCTTAAACAATTAAATAGCTCATTATTCTATATTTTAAGTAAAAATGATTTATTTATTCTTTATGTCTGAAATAATTGATAATTAGGTTATTGTGGTATTTGTATGATATAAAGTTTATTCTAATTGCTACTTCTATAGTTATTAGGTGAATTGAGTTCTCTCTCAGCAAGTGGCTATGATTCAATAACCAATGACTTAAATGTATTCACATTTATTTTACATTTTCACAGATTTGCTAAATAAGCTCTCCCAGAGTTAAGTCAAAATGATTTATAAAATAAAATGATGATGATGATGATTAACATCTAGTAAGACCAATGTGGTTTATCAAACCTCTAACAAAAAAAGAGAGTCTAATTGTCATTCTTCAAAATCTTGTTTCTATGACCAAGGAGAAGGGAAAGAAGCACTCCAAGATAGCTATAGTTGGGTTGGCTTAATAAGTCAAGAAGATTAGAGGCGTGGTTGATGATAGGGAATTGAGAGCGGATGTGGGCAAGAGACTTGCAGTCTAAAAGGAAGTATTTTTCATCTTCCACCTTCTTAGTATCACAAATCTGACATATTCTATCGTCTTAGAGAGTCTTGGGAGTAGATCACCACCCGATCTCACTTCAAATCTCATCAGAATTAGTTCTTATTCTAGCGACGTTCATTTTCTTCTTAGTGTTGGTCAACATAGAGAGATAATTCTGGTTATCAAGGGTGGGGTTGATCACCTCCTTATAGTATCTTAGCTTCCTTTTACCCTCTAGCTCCTTACCATTCCACATCTTGTCCTTAAAATTGGAGGTAATAGTATCTTTGATACTATCCTTGCTTCCCATTGATGCAGGAGCATCCAGACTTAGTCAGCAATGTGAAAATTTGTTCACATGTTGTGGCTAAAAGAGGTTGAAATTCATTGACCTGGTTGGTAAAAACCAGTTTTTACTGAAAGGGTTGTATCTCTCAAGAAATTTGTTATAATTCATTATTTTAATAAGTTATAGACTATCTTATTTTAGATTCAGAAATAGAGTTGTTAGCATAGGTGTGAAGAAGAGCTAGTAATTAGAAGATTGTTGTTAGATTTATTAAAAATAGAGATTTGCTATTAGATATGGTTAGAGTGTTTATCAATTGATAAAAGGAGGGAAAATGTAATGAGCGAGAAGTTGAGTGGAGCGAGAGATAGAGCGAGTGTTTGGAATGCCTTTTTTTGGAGACAAAGGTCTTTTTCTCTGTGTAATCTGGCCTAAGGCTGAGACTCTGTATTGTTATTGTGAATAAAAAAGTATTGTGTGCGTCACTCTATAACCGGCCCGTGGAGGCATTGAATGCTTGGTTTTCCTCTGAATTCAGATAATATTGATGCTGGCCTATGTTTTCATATGTTTTAATGGAGATCTAGTGTTAAGGGATCGGTTGGTGAGCGCATTCCATCGTTCTAGTTTCACAGGAAGAAAAACCCAAATACACTAAGTATCGGGCTCAAAACACGTTTAAACAGAGAATCCAGACTTCAAATCCTTTGGACAGAGGTTTTGAATGGCCATCGGGTCCGTAGAACCCCAAATCACATCGCCCTGTGTATTTCCTTATTGCATCGCCGAAAGACTTTTACAAAGGAAAATCATGCTAAATACTTAGCGGATTTAAGAAAACAGCTGTGAAATTTTATGCAAAGGAGTGTTGAGCACTATCGGGTTTGGCATATACTTATCTCATCGCATAGTTGTATCGGCGCCAGTAAAGGCTTGTCCCCAAATCTTGTGACTGCGATCACCGATATATATATCGCATCAGCATTTGGGAGCAAAGTTATAAAGTATTATGCGACCATTGCAAATCGCCGATAGCGATCAGCGATATCGCATCAGATCGAGGGATAGCGCCGATATAAGAGCCTTTATGCCTGTTAATCGCCGATATTGCGATTGGATTTTGACCGTCTGATCAGTTAGATCTAGATCCGCAACGCTAATGCATATAATATGTTAAAAAGGCATTAAAGCGCAATTTTAACATTATTAAAGGCTTTTGGGTCCCGAAAGGGAAAAACCTCGTTTTTAAGCCTTTTCAAAGGATTTTCGGTTCTGATAGGGAAGGACCCTATTTATTATGAAAAAGGGGTGTTCGACAGGGTGATTGTTGGGTTTTAAAAATCCATTTGTGGGTTTTATTAAACCATTGTTTCCGTTGTACCATTTTTGGTATTAAAGCCGAAGAAAGAGTTGTTTGCAACGGAGATGCCACCAAGGAGAGGAATTGGTCGAGGAAGACCAGATCCAAATGCAATTCTATTGGAAGAGGTGTGGAGTCTGCGTGCACGAATGGGGACAATTGAGATTGCTTAGAGAAGAGCGTCTGATTAAGGAGCTGAGAGCTCTTCAGAAGAATCTGCTGCTGAAGTGGAGGAAGTAGAGGAAGACAATGAAACTACCAAAGTCATCAATATGTTGGAAAAAGTAGGAGGCAAACCCAAGGTGGAGATCCCTATGTATGAAGGCAAACTGAACACAGATGAGCTTATGGATTGGATCAGATCCATAGGCTAGTACTTTGACTATGAAGAGGTTGAGGAGAAGAAGATGGTGAAGTTTGCAGTCACTAGATTGAAGGGTCAAGTAGCCATTTGGTGGAACAAGGTACAGACATCAAGAACAAGGAAAGGGAAATCGAAGATCAAGCAGTGGCAGAAAATGGTAAGTAAAATGAAAGCCAAGTTTTTGCCTAAAGACTATCATTTGAATCTTTTTAAGCAATTGCAAAATTTAAAGCAGAAAGGAATCTCTGTTAAGGAGTATACAAAAGAATTTTATAGATTGAGTATTAGAGCAAGGCAAGTAGAGGATGATGTGGAAAAGATAACTAGATAGATAAATGGGTTAAGGTATGAGATACAAGTTGAGATTAGCTTGTTAAGTCTGAAAACTATTGAGGATACCTATCAAGCAAGTTTGAAGGCAGAAGAGAAGATCTTGAGGAAACAGAGTCAAAGGAATAGATGAAAAAGCTCAACTAGAGGTAGAGGAGCTACCAGATCAAGAGGACAACAACATCAGCATGAAGCAGGAAGCTCAAGTAGCAGACCACCATAGAGGGGTGAAACTAATTGAGGAAGATTCGCGCCTAGAGGAAGAGGGAGAGGAAGAGATGTTCGATGTTATACATGTGGATGTCATGGGACTGTCCTCATAATAAACCAACAAATCAGAGGAATGCAAATGTGGTTGAGGCAAAGCCAGAACCACCTCGACTTGTGGAGAAAGAAGAACCCCCTGAAGAAGGTGAATACTATTATTAAGAAGAACTTTGCTAAGAGCAGAGAAGGAGACTGGAGAGTCTGCGCAGAGGAAGAACTTGTTCAAAACCACCTGTAAATCAAAAGATAAGTGCTGTAAGGTAATAATTGATAGTGGAAGCACTGACAATCTTGTGTCCACAGAGATGGTGGATAAGCTTGGGTTAGCAAAGATAGTACATCATGCACCCTACAGAGTGTCTTGATTATAGAAGGGGCATCAAGTCATTGTGACAAAACAATGCAATGTTGAGATACAAATTGGTACGTATAAAGATGTGATTTTATGCGATGTAATTCCCATGGATGTATGTCATATTATTGGGGAGACCATGGCAGTTTGATCAGAAAGTGGTTCATGACAGGAGGAGAAACACCTATAACATAGAGAAGGATGGAACTAAGCACACGTTGTTGCCATTGAAGAATGATGCTGATAAAGGAACGCTTGGAAATAGTATTATGTTGATAAGTGGGAAAGAATTGCTATAGGAGGTAGTGAAAAGCAAGGAGTTGCATTTTGCTATCATAGGAAGGCCAAAGGTAATCTTAACCTCCACAAATTTAGATGATCTACCTAAAGAAGTTAAAGTTTTGTTAGATGAATTTGCTGATATCATTGTGGATGAATTACCGAATGCCCTACCACCGATTAGAAGTATTAGTCATCACATTGACTTAATACCAGGAGCAAGCTTGCCAAATAAAGTTGCGTATAGACTAACTCCTTAAGAAAATGTAGAAGTTGGAAGGCAAGTACAGGAACTCATGGATAAGGGGCTGTTCAAAGAAAGTCTTAGTCCATGTGCTGTACCAATAGTACTCAGTCCGAAGAAGGGAGGAGAATGGCGCATGTGCACAGATTCCAGAGCTATCAACAAGATCACAATTAGGTACAGATTTCCTTTACCGAGAACAGATGATTTAATGGAATATTTAAGTGGATCCAGATACTTTACTAAGATAGATTTTAAGAGCGGGTATCATTAGATAAGGATTCAGGAAGGCGATGAATGGAAAACTTCCTTCAAAACAAATAGTGCACTGTATGAGTGGTTAGTGATGCCTTTTGGGCTCACTAATGCACCCATCACGTTCATGAGACTAATGAACGAAGTCTTGAAGGAGTATGTAGGTAAATTTGTCATTGTTTACTTTGATGATATTCTAGTTTTCAGCAAAATTAAAGAGGAGCATTTAGAACATCTTAAGTTGGTCCTGATAACTCTGCAGAAAGAGAAACTACTAATAAATTTGAAGAAGTGTAGTTTCATGAAGGAGGAGCTGGTGTACTTGGGATTTGTAGTTTCCAAAGAGGGCTTGAAGATGGATCCAGAGAAGGTCCAAGCAATCTAGAACTGGCCTACTCCCAGAAGTATATTTGAGGTAAGAAGCTTCCATGGACTTGCAAGCTTTTACAGAAAATTTATAAGAGGTTTTAATCAAGTTTGTGCACCAATCCTTGAGACAATCAAGGAGTTCAATCAGCCATTTCAATGGACAAAAGTAGCAGACAAAAACTTTAATTTGTTGAAGAAGAAGATCACAGAGGAGCCAATTTTAGCATTTCCTAATTTTGAGAAAGTCTTTCAAGTAGAAACAGATGCAAGTGGTGTTGCAGTTGGCGCAGTTTTGATTCAAGAGCAAAGGCCAATAGCATATTTCAGTGAGAAACTGAATGATGCAAAGAAGAAATATTCTTCTTATGATAAGGAGTTTTATGCTATTGTGCAGGCTTTGAAAAAGTGGAGACATTACTTGTTGCCAAAAGAATTCATCTTATATTCAGATAATCATGCCTTACAGTTTATTAATAACCAGCCGAATTTGAATCAGAAGCATGCCAAGTGGGTAGAATTTATGCAAAGTTTTACTTTTGTAATAAAGCATAAGAGTGGTAAGTCTAATAAAGTAGTCGATGCATTAAGCAGGGTAAGTTTTATTATGCAAGAGTTCAAAGTGGGCGTTGTAGGGTTTGAGGAAATGATAGAAGTGTACAAGGATGATGAAGATTTTAGAGATATCTACACAACAGTTCAAAATCCAATAAGCCATAATAGAAGTCAGTGGATGGATTACCTCATTCAAGGAGGCCTATTATTTAAAAGCAACAAATTATGTTTTCCCAAATATTCCATGAGGGAGAACATAATCAAGGAGAAACATAGTGGAGCGTTATCTGGTCATTTTGGACAAGATAAAACCTTCGCTCAGGTGAACGCTTTTTATTATTAGTCCAAAATGCAAACTGACGTTAAAAAGTCTGTTGAGAAATGAAGGGTATGTCAACATGCAAAATGAAGGAGTCAGAATAGAGGATTGTATCATCCATTGCCCATACCAAACTAACCGTGGGATGCAGTTAGCATGGACTTTGTTCTGGGTTTACCAAAAACTCAGAGAGGAAATGATTCAATTTATGTTGTAATAGATAGATTTTCTAAAATGGCACATTTTATTGCTTGTAAGAAAAATAGTGATGCAACACACAGCTAATTTATTCTTTTCAGAGATTGTAAGATTGCGTGGTTTACCTGTAAGTATTATATCAGATCGAGATACCAAGTCTATAGGGCATTTCTGGAGGACATTTTGGAAGAAACTAGGTGCTAACCTCAGTTTTAGTTTAGCATACCATCCTCAAACAGATGGACAAACTGAAGTAGTGAACAAGAGCTTGGGAAATATATTAAGGAGTTTAGTATATTAGAATCCCAAACAGTGGGATTTGGCATTAGCTCAAGTTGAGTTTGCTTATAATGATACACTAAACCAAAGAACTGGAATGAGTCCATTTCAGTTTGTCTTTGGAATGCATCCAAGAGGAGTGTATGAGCTTAGAGATTTGGGAAAACGGGAAGCTAGGAGTGCAAGTGCAAAAGAGTTTGTAGAATAAATGCAAAGATTACAGGAAGAAGTCAAAGGTAAATTGTAGGAAAGCAGCAGTAAATACAAGCGGAGGGCAGATCTGAAAAGAAGAGAGAAAGAGTTCCAAGTGGGAGACTTAGTGATGGTGCATTTGAGGAAAGAAAGATTTCCTATTAAATCTTACAACAAACTGAAAATGAAAAACATAAGACCTTGTAAAATTATAAGAAAATTTTCAGCCAATGTATATGAGATTGAGTTGCCAGAAGGGATTGGGATGTCCCCCATTTTTAATGTTGCAGACTTATATCCATTCAGAGAGGCAAAGATAGAGTTGCAAAAAGAAGCTACAAGTGATGAAGTTCAAACCGTGAACTGGGAGGAACAGGTACCAAAAGCAATCAAGAAAGAAGTTGAAACTATTTTGGATCAAAGAGTATTCGAGAAAATTAGAGGGCAAACTTATTTCCAGTATCTAGTCAAGTTGAAAGAGAAGCCAATGGAAGATTCCAGTTGGTTGACAACAACAGAACTACAGAAGTATGAAGTAAGTCCTGAAAGTTTGAAGGACAATTCTTTTCTTCCCCAGGAGTCTGATGCAGAAGCATCCAGACTTAGTCAACAATGTGAAAATTTGTTCACATGTTGTGGCTAAAAGAGGTTGAAATTCATTGACCTGGTTGGTAGAAAGCAGTTTTTACTGAGAGGGTTGGATCTCTCAAGAAATTTGTTATAATTCATTATTGTAATAAGTTAGAGACTATCTTATTTTAGATTCAGAGATAGAGTTGTTAGCATAGGTGTGAAGAAGAGCTAGTAATTAGAAGATTGTTGTTAGATCTATTAAAAATAGAGATTTGCTGTTAGATATGGTTAAAGTGTTTATCGATTGAGAAAAGGAGGGAAAATGTAATGAGCGAGAGGTTGAGTGGAGCGAGAGATAGAGTGAGTGTTTGGAATGCATTTTTTTGGAGACAAAGGTCTTTTTCCCTTTTACTAACGAAGGGCGGTCATCATTAACGAGACAAGCATCGATTTTACTATTGCGACATTCCTTTGCAATGATCCTAAGAATGACAAGATAATCAATAGTCAAGTGTTAACTCCTAATATATATCAGTATTTTGGAAAATGTAAAAAAAAATCAAAATTATTATAAGAATATATTTAAAATAAGTTTAACTTGTTATTTCAAAAACTTAAATCTAAATAAAAAAAATAACAATTATTTTTCTAATAATCCAAAAATAAACACAATTAATAAACATATTATATCTTATAAATAAAATATAATATTTAATAACATAAAATACTTTTTATTAAATAAAAATATTAAATTAATAATTAAAAAATATTACATTATTTTATAATAATTATTTAAATTATTTAATTAATAATTGTTTAAAATTAATTAATTCGAAATGAAAATGTTAATTTATTACGGTAATCTATAATAATTACTTTAAATTTCAAAGGTAAACAAAAAAAATTATGAAAAAAAATATGGTGTGTCATTATGCTTCCTAAACTCACAAAAATTGAGGGCCTTTTTGTTTTATAGGAAGTTATCAAAGTTGTTTAAATATTTTTTTTGTTAAGATTGGCAGGTTTTTTTTTTTTTTTCATTTATAAGAAAATTTACACTACATAGATTGGCTAGGTGGCTTCCACTTGCCCATTGGGAAACCAAGTCTGTTGGCCACCTATCTGTATTGTATGCCATCCAAAAACATAAAAGTTTCAGTCTTGCTATCCAAGCTATATATGTCTTTGTTTCATGACTAGACACGAGATTTCTATCTATACATATACTTGCATAATAAAAAGTAAAATCTATTCGCATATAAAACAAAATTAAACAAGGGAGATTAACTAGCCATTCTTCTCCTTCGAGGTCGATTCCACAGGCGCAGGGTCTTTGACATTTGATCTAGGCATCTCAGAGAGTTCCAAGATACAAGGGATATGCCTCTCTATTCTACCCAACGTAATATCTTGCTTGTGGAGTTGAAATTGAATATTCTGGAATTCTTGTTTGTAGATTAGCATACCATAAAGAGAAATAACCATACCCACAGAGATCTGCTCCATAGCCTTGCCTAACAGGGTTTTCATCAACCAATAGAGGTATACGGTCTGTTTGAATTGCATTATCCTACCTCTGGTGTTGCCAGGGTCCAGGACAAGGGACCTCTAGTCTTCCATGTCCTCCTCTGTCTCGCTGCCTTGCTTAATTTCCTCTTCCCATTTCTGTAAAATTTTCTGAATACCTTCATCAATACCTTCGCGGTACGCCTCGACAGCTTTGTTGATAGGTTTTTCTACCAATTTTCTCCCCCTGCGAGGCTCATACGTGTTCGGGTCCTTTTCATTTCTGGGCACTTGGGCCCATTTACCATGGCCACGACTTTTCGATGATCGAGCCATGGTGGAGATGCCCAAAACCTGTCCAGAGTAGAAATTCGTTAACCAAAATTAATTCAACATAGTATGGCAATGCTCCCGTCCCTGAGTTGATTTACCAATGCACTCCTCCCATTTCCCTTTGATTTCTATACCAGGGCCTTCATGGTAAGAGGTCCAATCCCTAGGAGGGGCTGACTTCCAGCCACCAACACTGAGCCCGCGTCTCCAAACCCATCTCCTCATGATCCTGGGCGGGTTATCTTCCCCTTGCCATGACCAAGCTAGTGAGTTCTACTGCTTACCAGCAAAGGCCAGCCATGATTATCAAACCCTTTCCCCTCTGCCCAAGGTATAGGCGCATAGCATCTGGAATTTTCTTGCCTGACTTCCCACCCGAGAGTCCTAGCAGTTCCTTCTCCGCAAGAATTTCTAACTATATCCCAACATTCTCATTGGCTTTGGCAACAGGGAACCTCTCCTAGGCCACAACTTAACTAATCCTCGCTTCCCTTGGCGCCTGGCTCATAGCTTCTACCCGCATAACCCCTACATGCATCCCCACTCAGCCCTTGGCCCAGAATTCCCAGGGACCCCATGCGAGACAACGAAAGTTGAAAACAAAGGGAGGTTGAGGCGATAACCGGTAGAAGAAGAGCATAGACATAGAACCAAGTCATTACATCCAGACATCGCCCCCAATTCCACCAACAATTCTCGCCTTCCCAATTAACATTCCTAATTTCCCCCCTCCCACTAGCGAAAACCCAACCAGGTTAACATTGCAATGGCAGATATGAGCCAGAAAACATGCTCATGGAGATTTGCAGGCCGTATGCGAGCTTGAATATTAAGTTAATTATTAGTTTTTTGTTTTTTGTTTGTTAGTTTTTTTTATCTATCGTTTGACAATAATGATGTGACATTAACGCCTATAGGTGTGGCTTATTTTAGGTGGGAAGGTTTAGTTCTTACGGGTCTCAAGATCCAACCCCAGGTAAGAATACGTGTCCTTGAGAGCTGCTCCAAGTGAAAATTCTTCAACGTAAAAAATGTGCGATTTATTTTAGAATAGGGTTTTTAGAATTTCCTATGTCTAGATTTAATAATTTGAGAATATTATTTGTCCTATAACCAATTTAATGGATGAAATCAAGGGTTTCCAAACCAATTTTCTGTTTCAAAACTTTTGTGGTGTGTTTGCGACCTCCACTATATTCTAGCATTATAGATTCTCAATGTTACATAAATTAAATGGCTAACTAGCCTAGATCCATCTTAACTTTGGATCTATCAAGCGCTAAAAGGGATCAAATCTCTCAAGGTGGAAACATCTTTTTTGAGTGCGAAAGAGATTTTATCCCTCTCGGCGCTTGATAGATCTAGAGTTATGGATCTAGGTTGGTTTAATTTCCCTTTTTAAAGATACTATATTCCATGTATATTCCATATGAATATTATAGATCAATATCATGGATTCTCATAAATTTGAAGCTTAAAAAACTAGTGGCAACTATAATGAGTAAAATTTAACTTAACTACCCAACAAAATATAATAAATTTTATATTATGTTGATTTTTTTTTTTTTTTTTTTTTTTATTAATTTTTTATTTTTTATTTTTACAGAATATAGCGGGAAAAAAACTTTATAATATCTCTTTATAATATGGGCCAAAGTAAACAAACAACCTACGTTGGCAGTAGTGAGCATAAGAGTATTTGAAAAGTGAAAGGGAGAGGGTCCGTAAGATAAATCGGAAAGAAGAACTGTCGTGCGGTGGGCCCTATTAAGGTGGCGGGACAGCGTGGCTGGGGCCAACTGTGTCCCGGCCCCACCACCCTGCCATGCCACACTGACCACCCACTTATATTGTAAAGCACGATAATTGCCGGCAAAGATAACCTATTGCCTATATTATTAATAAGAATTGAATTATTATTGAGCAAGGCTTTTGGAGATCCGAACAATATAAACTATTGCACAAGTGGAGTTAAAAATATAGACCTTCAAATGTGCATTCCATAATTATGTTACAAGTTGTTTAGATCACATGACAGCTCATCCCAAAACAACGCACCAAATGACATTACACCATTGAATTTGGTACAATTATGATGTTAATGTGGATTCCTAAAGCAATACAATGACATTATATCACTAAATTTGGTACAATCATGATGATGAATGATGTGGATCCTATGCATGTGCATGATTCCAAAATGATATCCCTGTTACAATTATGATGTTTTTGGTGTGAAGATTTTTATGGTTGAATTACTCACAGGGGTTGAGATAAGTTGTTTTAATGTTTTGGAAAAAAAATAAAGAAGGATAAAAGATAATAATTATTATGTCATTGTATAGCAGTGATATATAAAATGTGTAGTAAGTGTTTTTAGGATGGTAACACTTGAAAATATTTTCTAGGTGTCAAATCTTTAACTCTTAAAAATAATAATGAGGAAGGTTATGCCATTTCAAACGATTTATGTTGCTTGATGCGCGTCTTAATCATCGTCTTGGCAGAGCAACTATATGATTGGCCTTTCATCAACCGCTAGATCAAAGACAACCATTCCACCTACCTGAAGAGCGATCATGTTTTACTGCACAACAACCTTGTACCAAAGTCATGGCAGTTCTGTTCTTCAGTTGGTTGTGCGATCGATTCTTGTTACTTAGCATGAGCTACCAAACTATACTTAGAGGTTTCTATTGTACAAACTCTTCAATTCCTTGAAGAAGAATTTTAGGAAAAATATTAATTACTTAAGAGCTATTTCTTGGCTACTTTCAAGCCATGCCTTTGCTTGAACACTTGTTTAGCACAGGGTACAACCCAAGTCATCAGAAACAACTCTTAGTTATCATAATGTAAATACACATATATATAATCAGCATAGATCCATCTTAAATATGGATCTAACATAAGCCGAGAGGGATCAAATTTCTTCACTAGAAAACTTCTTTAGAGTGCAAATACAATGTGTAATTTTTCATTGTTTAAATTGTATTTTTGAATGCCATATAAAGTATATATAAGACCAAATAACCATTTTAACCATTAAAAAAATATATCCATGATATATACATAATTTTTCTATTATAGCGGACATTATTGTTCTATTTAGAGCATAATTTATTTTTATTTCAAACAGGCACATGTCAACTTGGACAAACAGACTTACACATCCCCTCATACTAGGTTGTATTACACATCCCCTCATATTAGGTTGTATTGTGAGCCTCTTGGCTCAACAAATAAACCTTAGAGATTCATTGTAACCCATACTTAGATTTAAATGGATCTATGCAAATAATATGTTCAAATTTAATTCACCCATATATTACTCTTCACACAACCAAAAAAGAGAGTTGTCTCTGCTTATATACTAGCGCATGGGAAGAATCCTTTAAACAATTATAGTAAAAACAATATAATAAGTAGTTGCATGATCTATATTTTAAATAAAAAACACCTGACATATAATAATATAGGAATGATTTTTTTAATATAATATAAATTGAAAATAAATAATTAACGTTTAATTCATATTATGATAATATTTTGATAAATAATAATAATAATTATTATTCTCTAATTTTAAGGTCACAACCAAGCCAAACACCAAATTGGTGTATGAGATTCTCTTTTTTGTGGGACAAACGGCCCACCTCTGCATAGTGTTGGAAATTGATAACTAATTATGTAAATTTGGGTAAAATGTATTAGTTATTAACAAGTTAGTTTTATACCGAAACATCGGTTATGTAACTGAGGAGGCTCATATAAAACTGATGAATGTCCGAACTATTTTAAGGAGAATCATTTTTCATTGATTGAATAGAGATTCCAATCCCTTGCCCTGTGGATGTTTCCTTGACACTTTGTTAGGGTTTTACCATGTAAATCCTGAGTTATTACCTGTGTGGTTGTATTCAGTTTCTGATGAATGCTCAAACTATTGTAAGGAAAATCATTTTTTATTGATTGAATAAAGATTCCAATCCCTTGCCCCGTGGATGTTTCCTTGACACTCTGTCAGGGTTTTACCACGTAAATCCTGAGTTATTACTTGTGTGGCTGTATTCAGTTTCCTGTCGGTTTCATTTCTTTCTTGTTTTGTAACCTCCGTTAACTACAAATGGTATCAGAGCCAAATGAATTGAGTTGAGTCCTGCATGAAGGTTGCATTTGCTTTCGGTGGAATGGTCGCTGGTGAAGTCTCTGCAATCAGAGCTAGAGGGACACAATTTTGTTGCCTGAAGCTATCGAAGCTTGTATGCAAGGAGGAGGAGCAAAGGAAACCTTCTGAGGCCTAGCTCTACACTGCCAAACCACCATTGCTGCCGGCGTGGCCTGTGTGAATACCACCTGTGTGACGATCAGAGCCCGTGTCTTTGCGTGGGAGTCATCAAGGAGTGTTGAAAGACAATGAATGCCATTAGCCCTCTACGCTGCCAGACCGCTGCCACTGTCTACCCGTGAAGCCCTCTGTGTGTAAACTCTAGACCCTACTGCGTCGTTGCTGACTTGTGAAGAGAATGCTGCCAGCCTCACCGCCTCTGTCTGCCCATTCATGGCTGGTGTGCTGATCACCTGCAGAAATGAATGGTTGAGTATCAAAAACCTCTGCCCGTGAACCTGAGTCTCTGCGTGGACTGTGCCAGAGCCTACAAGGAAGTGTGCTGCCAAAGAAGTTGAGGAGGGGCTCTAGAGCCTGGCTTGCTTGTCGCCAGAGGAATTCGATCAGTAGAAATAGATCTGGGTAATTTTTTTAAAATAATTTGAAAGAATTTTTTCTAGAAGTTTGTTCAAATTTGGAGGAAAGAAAAACAAAGGGATTTGTTGAAATTTGGAGGAAAGAAAAACAAAGGGATTTGTTGAAATTTGGAGGAAAGAAAAACAAAGGATTTTCATTAATTTGAAGGAAAGAAAAACGTTTTTTTATTTTTATTTTTGAAGGGTTTCTTTGTTTGAAAAAGGGGAAGTTTTTGAATCAAAAAGTTTTTTGAAGAAAGGGAAACCAAAAATAAACCCTAGTTGAAAGACTGAAACCCTAGGAGGAAGGAAATGGCCAAGATGTCGAATGCAAAATTCGAGGTGGAGAAAGTCACCGACAAGAGCAATTTTTCTCTTTGGAAACTGAAAGTTAGGGATTTGCTGGTGCAACAAGGGTTGCACAAGGCATTTGACGGGGCAAATAAGAAACCTGCAAGCATCACTGATTCAGATTGGAAGGACTTGGATGCCCAAGCTCTTAGTACCATCAGGTTATACTTGGCAGATGAAGTTCTCTTCAACATTGTTGAAGACAGTACAGCTTCAGGTTTATAGGAAAAAATGGAAAAACTATATATGACAAAGTCGTTAACCAATAGAATTTATTTGAAAAGGCAATTGTACAGTCTTCGAACGAAGGAGGGTTCAAAAGTTGCAGAACATTTGAATGTTTTTAATACACTTACATGCTAAGTAACAGATATTGAAGTTAAAATTCAGGTAGAAGACAAAGCTATAACCTTGCTATGTTCTCTGCCCATATCATGGGATCACTTTGTAACTTCAATCAGTTTGAGCACCACCGATTCTTTGAAATTTGAATCAGTTGTGGGAGCTCTCTTTTCTGAAGAAGTACGAAGGAAATCTTGTAATGAAACAGCTTCATTAGAAGCCATGATAGCTAGAGGACAGTAAAAGGAAAGAGGAGAAAATAAGGGGGGTCTTCCAGATCTAAATCAAAGGGAAAGAAGTGTAAGGCAAAATGTTGGCACTGCAATAAAATTGGACACCTAGAGAAAGACTGTTGGAAGCGACAAGAGTCTAATAACCTGAAGAAGGAAGCAAATCAGGTTGATTTAGGTATGATAGACAAAGTTTTATCTGCTGAAGAATTATGTATGATAGATGAAACTTCATGTAATGTCTCTTAGGGTGTTGAAAGTTGGCTGTTAGACTCTAGTGCTTCTCATCACATGTGTCCATAGAGAAATTGGTTTACCTCATATGAAAATGTAAATGGTAGTTTTGTGTTTATGGGTAATAATGTATCATGTCAAACTGTTGGGATGGGAAATATCAAGATTAAAATGTATGATAACACAGTTAGAATATTAACTAGTGTTAGACATGTACCTGATTTGAAGAAAAATATGATTTCCTTAGGAGTGTTGGATTCATATGTTTATAAGTTTACAGGTTAGAATGGGGTGCTGAAAGTCTTTAAAGGCACCCTAGTTGTTATGAAAGCAGAAAAGCTCAGAAATCTTTATAGACTCAAAGGAAGTACTCAGGTCAGTGAAGCAGCGATTGTGTCAAAAAAAGAAGAAGAAGGCACTCGCCTATGGCATCAATGATTGAGTCACATGAGCGAGAAAGGCCTTCGGGTACTGATGAAATGTAAATCACTTCCTGATTTGAAATCCTTGAAGTTGGATTTCTGTAAAATTGTGTGTATGGAAAAGAGTGTAAACAAAGATTTAAAACTGGGAATCATAATAGTAAAGATATTTTAGACTACATTCATTTTGATTTGTGGGTGTTATCGGGAAATATAGTGTCTATCCAGAGCTGCTAGTCCCACTAAGACGGGTAGCTATCTTAGAAACAAACAGATTAAAGTTACTTCTGTTTTCCTTTACGAGAAGTAGATAGGAGAGGAGCAAAGAATACCAACCTCAATATTTCGCTTGGTTCCTTTCTTGTTCCTTCTCCCCTCTGACGGATCTTTGCCGCTCCTTCCTTGATTGCTCCGCTTCAAAGAGTACATGTAAAGTCAAAGCAGCATAATACCTTCAAAGTATAGAGATCTACAATCATAAACAATATAGGACCAGATATATATTGACCACACAAATGCATATATCATCAAACATACAAGAATGTGGAGGAAAACTTGAATAACTTTATAGATATAAAGATTAGAAGAGAGGATTACAACCCATTGATCTGACCCAGCGTCATCCTCCCAGCATGAAAGCCCTTCTTCACCTCATGAAAAGCTTAGATCACCCAACACTATGATGTTCCACCAGGAAACCAACAACACTTCCTTACAAGA
>APFE031018088.1:252722-284202 GCA_000404065.3 Pinus taeda
TCATGAAAAGCTTAGATCACCCAACACTATGATGTTCCACCAGGAAACCAACAACACTTCCTTACAAGATGCAAAATTACAGCCTCTAAATCTCTGGGATGAGGGATCCATATATAGATGATTGCAGGGGGGTGAGTCAGCTTTTGGGATTTTGATTAGTGTCTTCTCTTTGATAGTTCTTTGTTCCACTTGGAGATTCATGATCTCTTACTCATCCCTGGGTGAATTCAGAGAGGCAAGTGTCACAGGAGAAGTTTATGGAAGATTCCATGATCATCCATAATTATAGACCTTCAAATGTGCATTCCATAATTATGTTACAAGTTGTTTAGATCCCATGACAGCTCATCCCAAAACAATGCACCAAATTACATTACACCGTTGAATTTGGTACAATTATGATGTTAATGTGGATTCCTAAGCATGCACATGATTCTAGAGCAATACAATGACATTATATCACTGAATTTGGTAAAATCATGATGATGAATGATGTGGATCCTATGCATGTGCATGATTCCAAAACGATATACCTGTTACAATTATGATGTTTTTGGTGTGAATATTTTTATGGTTGAATTACTCACGGGGGTTGAGATAAGTTATTTTAATGTTTTGGAAAAAAATAAAGAAGGATAAAAGATAATAATTATTATGTCATTGTATAGCAGTGATATATAAAATGTGTATTAACTTTTTTTAGGATTGTAGCACTTGAAAATATTTTTAAAGTGTCAAATCTCTAACCCTTAAAAATAATAGTGAGGAAGGTTATGCCATTTCAAACGATTTATGTTGCTTGATGCGTGTCCCAATCATCGTCTTGGCAGGGCAACTATATGATTGGCCTTTCATCAACCGCTAGATCAAAGACAACCATTCCACCTACCTGAAGAGCGATCATGTTTTACTGCACAAAAACCTTGTATTGAAGTCATGGCAGTTCCATTCTTCAGTTGTTTGTGGGATCGATTCTTGTTACTTAGCATGAGCTACCAAACTACACTTAGAGGTTCTACTGTACAAACTCTTCAATTCCTTGACGAACAATTTTAAGAAAAATATTAATTACTTAAGAGCTATTTCTTGGCTACTTTCAAGCCATGCCTTTTCCTCAACACTTGTTTAGCATAGGGTACAACCCAAGTCATCAGAAACAACTCTTAGTTATCATAATGTAAATACACACATATATAATCAACATAGATCCATCTTAAATACGGATCTAACATGAGCCGAGAGGGATCAAATTTCTTCACTAGCAAACTTCTTTAGAGTGCAAATACAATGTGTAATTTTTCATTGTTTAAATTGTAATTTTGAATGCCATATAAAGTATATATAAGACCAAATAACCATTTTAACCATTAAAAAAAATATATCCATGATATATACATAATTTTTTATTATATCAGACATTATTGTTCTATTTAGAGCATAATTTATTTTTATTTCAAAGAGGCATGTGCCAACTTGGACAGACAGAGTTACACATCCCCTCATACTAGGTTGTATTACACATCCCCTCATACTAGGTTGTATTGTGAGCCTCTCGGCTCAACAAATAAACCTTAGAGATTCATTGTAACCCATACTTAGATTTAAATGGATCTATGCAAATAATATGTTCAAATTTAATTCACCCATATATTACTCTTCACACAACCAAAAAGAGAGTTGTCTCTGCTTATATAATAGCGCATGGGAAGAATCCTTTAAACAATTATAGTAAAAACAATATAATAAGTAGTTGCATGATCTATATTTTAAATAAAAAACACCTGACATATAATAATATATGAATGATTCTTTTATATATATAAATTGAAATAAAATAATTTAACGTTTAATTTAAATTATGATAATATTTTGATAAATAATAATAATAATAATAATTGTTATTATTATTCTCTAATTTTAAGGTCACAACCAAGGCAAACACAAAATTGGTGTATGAGACTCTCTTTTTTGTGGGACAAAGGGCCCACCTCCACATAGTGTTGGAAATTGACAACTAATTATGTAAATTTGGTAAAATGTATTAGTTATTAACAAGTTAGTTTTATACCGAAACATTGGTTATGTATCTAAGGAGGCTCCTATAAAACTGATGAATGCCCGAACTATTGTAAGGAGAATCATTTTTTATTGATTGAATAGAGATTCCAATCCCTTGCCCCGTGGATGTTTCCTTGACACTCTGTCAGGGTTTTATCACATAAATCCTGAGTTATTACTTGTGTGGTTGTATTCAGTTTCTGATGAATGCCCGAACTATTGTAAGGAAAATCATTTTTTATTGATTGAATAGAGATTCCAATCCCTTGCCCCATGGATGTTTCCTTGACACTCTGTCAGGGTTTTACCATGTAAATCCTGAGTTATTAATTGTGTGGTTGTATTTAGTTTCCTGACGGTTTCATTTCTTTCTTGTTTTGTAACCTCCATTAACTACAAATGGTATTAGAGCTAGATGAAATGAGTTGAGTCCTGCATGAAGGCTGCATTTGTTTTTGGTGGAATAGTTGTTGGTGAAGTCTCTGCAATTAGAGCCAGAGGGACGCACTTTGGTTTCCCGAAGCTATCGAAGCTTGTATTCAAGGAGGAGGAGTGAAGGAAACCTTCTAAGGCCTAGCTCTACACTGCAAGACCACCGTTGCTGCTCGTGTGGCCTGCGTGAATACCACCTGTGTGAAGATCAGAGGTCGTGTCTTTGCGAGGGAGCCATTGAGGAGTGCTAAAAGATAATGAATGTCGTCATCCCTTTATGTTGTAGACCGTTGCCACTATATGCCCGTGAAGCCCTCTGCGTGTAAACTCCAGACCCTGCTACGTCGTTGCTGACTTGTGAAGAGAACACTGCCAGCCCCACCGCCTCTAACTGCCCGTTCATGGCTGGTGTGCTGATCACCTGTGGAAATGATGGTTGAGTATCGAAAACCTCTGTCCGTGAACCTGAGTCTTTGTGTAGTCTGTGCCAGAGCCTACAAGGAAACGTGCTGCCTCTGCATGTTGCTAGAGTAGTCGAGGAGGGGCTCTAGAGCCTGGCTTGCTTGTCGCTAGAGGAATTCGATCAGCAGAAATAGATCCAAGTAATTTTTTTTTAATAATTTGAAAGAAATTTTTCCAGAAGTTTGTTCAAATTTGGAGGAAAGAAAAACAAAGGGATTTTTTCAAATTTGGAGGGAAGAAAAACAAAGGATCTTCATTAATTTGAAGGAAAGATGTTATATAGTATTATATATATAATAATATATAATTATATAATTATATTTATATATATATATATATAATACTTAATAAATATATTATATTATATATATTTTTTTTTTTTCCACTTTTAATTAATTAATTTTATTATTATTATTATTTTATTTTTCATATTAGTACCTTTATAACCATCTACTTCTTATAATTTTGTATATATTATATTAATTTATTTTTTGTTTTTTTATTTTCTAGATATTAAGTTACCTCGTTTCAATATTTTTATATTTTTAACTACTTTTATTTAACAACTATAATATTTTTAATAATTAATTATAGTAATATCCAAGTAATAATAATAATAATAATAATATAAACTATCATAATTACCTTTTTAACTACATTACACAATTAAATTTTATTTATTTAGTTATCTCTTTATGGTCACCTAATTAACTCATTTCCATAAATAATATATAATAAATATAAAAATAAATAAATATATAAATCAAAAAAATAAAAATAATAAATAAATAAATAAAAATGTGACCCTGGTCCTAAAGTCAAAATTAGCTGTTAGAGACTCTGCTCAGACTATTTAACATGCTAAGCTGGATCTGTTTCTTCAACTTGTCCTGACGATGAACCACACTAGTTGGTTCGAAACGTGTCGACAAATGAAATTTTATGTGATTTACGCTGAAGAATCTCTCATAAATTTGATATGGATCACAGAAGCCTCAATTCAACAATATAAATTTTGCTCTTTGGAAACTAAAAGCTAGGGATTTGTTGGTGCAACAAAGGTTGCACAAGGCATTAGACGGGGCAAATAAGAAACCTGCAAGCATCACTGATTCGGACTATGAGGACTTGCATGCCCGAGCTCTCAGTACCATCAGGTTATCCATGGTAGATGAAGTTCTCTTCAACATTGTTGAAGAAAGTACAACTTCAGGTTTATGGGAAAAAATGGAAAAACTATATATGACAAAGTCGTTAACCAATAGAATTTATTTGAAAAGACAATTGCACAGTCTTCGAATGAAGGAGGGTTCAAAAGTTGCAAAACATTTGAATGTTTTTAATACACTTATATGCCAATTAACAGATATGGAAGTTAAAATTTAGGAAGAAGACAAAGCTATAACCTTGCTATATTCTCTGCCCGAATCATGGGATCACTTCGTAACTTCAATCAGTTTGAGCACCGCTGATTCTTTTAAATTTGAATCAGTTGTGGGAGCTCTCTTGTTTGAAGAAGTACGAAGGAAATCCTGTAATGAAACAGCTGCATCAAAAGCCATGATAGCTAGAGGACGGTAAAAGGAAAGAGGAGAAAAATGAGGGGGTCTTCCAGATCTAAATCAAAGGGAAAGAAGTGTAAGGCAAAATGTTGGCACTGCAATAAAATTGGACACCTGAAGAAAGATTGTTGGAAACGACAAGAATCTAATAACCTGGAGAAGGAAGAAAATCAAGTTGATTCAGGTATGATAGACGAAGTTTTATCTGCTGAAAAATTATGTATGATAGATGAAACTTCATGTAATGTCTCTCAGGGTGTTGAAAGTTGGCTGTTAGACTCTGGTGCTTCTCATCACATTTGTCCACACAGAATTTGGTTTACTTCATATGAAAATGTAAATGGTAGTTTTGTGTTTATGGGTAATAATGTATCATGTCAAACTGTTGGGATGGGAAATATCAGGATTAAAATGTGTGATAACATAGTTAGAACATTAACTAGTGTTAGACATGTACCTGATTTGAAGAAAAAATTGATTTCTTTGGGAGTGTTGGATTCAGATAGTTATAAGTTTACAGGTCAGAATTGGGTGCTAAAAGTCTTTAAAGGCACCCTAGTTGTTATGAAAGCAGAAAAGGTCAGAAATCTTTATAGACTCAAAGGAAGTACTCAGGTCAGTGAAGTAGCGATTGCGTCATAAAAATAAGAAGAAGGTACTCGCCTATGGCATCAACAATTGGGTCACATGAGAAAGAAAGGTCTTCAGGTACTGATGAAATGTAAATCACTTCCTGATTTGAAATCCTTGAAGTTGGATTTCTATAAACATTGTGTGTATGGAAAATAGTGTAAACAAATATTTAAAACTGGGAATCATAATAGTAAAGATATTTTAGACTATATTCATTCTGATCTGTGGGGACCATCTCCTGTTGTATCATATGGAGGTGCTCTATATTTTTTAATGTATATTGATGATTTCTCCCGGAAAGTTTGGGTCTTTATGCTAAAAAAGAAAGCTGATGTATTCAATGTCTTTAAACAATTTAAAGCAATGATAGAGAAAAGAACATGCAAATCAATTAAATGTTTAAGAACTGACAATGGTAGTGAATTCACTTCAATAGAATTTGAACAATACTGTAAGGATGAAGGAATTGTTATACACAAAATTGATGTTTATACTCAGCAAAATGGTGTTGCTGAATGTATGAATTGGACTCTTATGGAAAGAGCCAAAAGCATGATCAACAATGCTAACTTGCAAAAGGAGTTGTGGGCAGAAGCAGTATCCACTGCTTGTTATTTAGTTAACAAATCACCTTCGGTAGCAAAAAATTGTAAAATTCCTGAAGAGGTTTGGACAGGGCAGTCTTGTGATTATTCACATTTAAGTATATTTCGTTGTGATGCTTATTCTCTTATTCCTAGGAATCAATGTTCAAAATTAGATCCAAAATTGAAATGCTATGTCTTTTTTGGGTATGACTATGCAGTGAAAGGATACAGGTTGTAGGATCCTACATCGTGGAAGATAGTCATTAGTAGAGATGTAACATGTGATGAATCTTATTTTTTAAAATCAAATGTTGAAAGAATTGAACAGGAACAGGTATCGCCAAATCAACAAGTTCAGTTGGAGGCTAGACCTTTCGATGACAGTCAAAAGGAAGAAGAGACTTCTGGAGAAAAAGGTGTTGAAGATACAAAGGAAGTTGTTGAAGTTTCTGAACCAGTTCAACAACCAGTCACTCTAAGAAGGTCTACAAGGGAAAGAAAAACTCCCAAAAGGTATGAAGATTCTACGTCATCTTTTGCTTTGATTATTGAAGATGAGGAACCTTCTTGTTATCAGGAAGCAATAGATGATATGAATAGCGAAAATGGAAAATGGCTATGGAAGAAGAAATGGATTCCTTAGCCAAAAACAATACCTGGGATCTTGTAGAACTTCCTGAAGGGAGAAGTGTTGTTGGATGCAAATGGGTCTTCAAACTGAAACAAAAAGTTGATGGAAGTATCGAAAGGTATAAGGCAAGACTGGTAGCAAAAGGGTATTCTCAGGTTGAAGGTATCGAATTTCATGAGATTTTTTCACCTGTTGTAAAACTTGTTTCTATTCGTACTGTGTTGGCACTAACTACATTACTTAATCTTGAGTTAGAATAGTTAGATGTTAAAAAACGTTTCTACATGGTGATTTGAATGAAGAGTTATATATGGAACAACCAGAAGGTTTTGTACAAGGTCGCAACAGAATATTAGTTTGTAAGCTCAGGAAATCATTGTATGGTTTGAGGCGGTCTTCCAGACAATGGTACAAGAAGTTTGACTCCTTCATGGTGAGCCATAACTTTATTAGAAGTGAGTATGATCGTTGTGTATACTTCAAAAGTTTCAATGACATATTCATTATCTTAGCTTTGTATGTTGACGATATGCTTATTGTAAGCAAAAGCATGGAAGAGATCAACAGGTTAAAGGCTCATCTCTCTAGGACGTTTGATATGAAGGATCTTGGAGCAACAAAACATATCTTGGGCATGGAGATACACAGAGATAGGAAAAATGGTAAGCTTTGGTTATCACAGCAGAAGTATGTGGAGAAAGTACTTGAAAAGTTTTGTATGAACAATGTGAAACCTGTTAATGTTCCATTAGCTTCCCATTTTAAGATTTCTTCGGTTTTGAGTCCTAGAACTGATGAAGAAAAGAAGTATATGTCTGATGTACCATATGCAAATGTTGTAGGCAACTTAATGTATCCGATGGTATCTACAAGACCTGACATTTCACATGCAGTTGGAGTTGTGATCCGGTTCATGGAAAATCTAGGTGAAGAACAATGGCAAGCAGTGAAATGGGTGCTTCGAAATCTAAGAGGCACAAGTGACCATTGCATCATCTTTAATGGTAGTGAAGGATCATTCTGCGGATAAGTAGATGCTGATTATGCAGGTGATTTGGACAACAAAAGATCTACTATAGGTTATGTCGTTACTCTTGCAGGTGGACCAATTAGTTGGATGTCAAAGCTTCAAGAAACAGTGGCATTTTCCACTACCGAAGTAGAATATATAGCTGCTTCAGATGCCAGTAAAGAAGCAATCTGGTTAAAGGGTCTACTTGATGAGATTGGAAGGACGTAGGAGAAAGTGAATGTACTTTATGACAGTCAAAGTTCTATTCATTTGGCTACAAATCCTGCTTATCACAACAGAACCAAGCACATTGATGTAAGGTATCATTTTCTAAGACATGTGATCGATGGCGGAACAATAGCTCTTCAAAAGGTCCATACACGAGGGAATTGTGCAGACATATTCAAAAAGCCAGTTACAAGTAGAGAAGCTGCGATGATGTTTAACTTCTCTTGGTTTGTAGAAAAGATGATGAATGGGCATGGGCAAGGGATTAATAAAATTGTTGTCAAGGTGGAGTTTGTTGGAAATTGACAACTAATTATGTAAATTTGGGTAAAATGTATTAGTTATTAACAAGTTAGTTTTATACCGAGACATTGGTTATGTAACTAAGGAGGCTCATATAAAACTGATGAATGCCCGAACTATTGTAAGGAGAATCATTTTTTATTGATTGAATAGAGATTCCAATCCCTTGCCCCGTGGATGTTTCCTTGACACTCTGTCAGGGTTTTACTACGTAAAACCTGAGTTATTACTTGTGTTGTTGTGTTCAGTTTCCTATCGGCTTCATTTCTTTCTTGTTTTGTAACCTCCATTAACTACACATAGCGATTTGACTGCTAAGTCTACAAAGGCATATATACCCTACCCCCTTTGGTTTTGAACATGTAACTTCTCACGAGGAAACACATGCTTCTTAACCATTAAGGCCACTTCTTAATAAAATCTTATATGTTAATAAAATATTGTATCTTATTTTTAATTAAAAAATTATTATTTTTTAAATGAAATAAAATTATTATTATTCATTACAATTTATATATTTAATATGAATAAATTATTTTAATATTACTCAAATAAATATTAAAAAAAATCTCCCTAGAAGATTTTTTCCTTATATAAAGAAGTGTACTTTTTGCATAAGCCTTAATATGCTTTTGTTGTTGTCTAAAATCAATTATTTTAAAGCTATTGACACTTTTAAAATAATATAATTGAAAATTTAAATATATAAATTTTCAATGAAGTGTTTTTATTTCAAATAATTTCATGGTCACATATATCTTTTCAACCAAATAAACTAAATGCACACAATTCATGTATGCTTAAGGAGTGACATGCCAACATGTGGCTCTTGTTAAATAAAAATTGAATGAATTACACATTTACCTTTTTATTTTTAATAATTTTTTCCTTGTGACCATTGAAATATTTTAATATGGTCAATTTACAAATATACTTTCTCTCTTTATTCATATAATATGAAATATATTAGTTAATATATGTCAAGTCAGGCTTTGATAACTCCACAAATAAATTGATTTGAGTTAAGAGATTATTGATATATACATTGAGAGGGAGATCCTTGGAATTCATATTCCTGTGTTTCTTCACCTTCTCATATTCTTATTTACAATATTTACAATAATTTCCTAATCCAAAAGATTAGGTGTCAACATTCCCCCCTTAATCTGAAGGGATATTGGTGAGTCCCAGCATCACTCTGAATATTTCAAACTTTTCTCTTCCAAGCGCTTTGATGAATATGTCTACGATCTACTCATTTGTAGAACAATGGCATAGGAGAATAGGCTTGGCCTCAACATGCTGAAAATCAAATCATGGAACTTTGGATTCTTGGACAATTTTATTGCAGAAGCAATATCAATCAAAAGAGGAGTAGAATGCACTTGTTTCTCCTGCAAATCTTCTGTAATTTTCCTACGCCACACAATTTCCTTCGTTGCTTCTACAACCGCCACATATTCTGCCTCTGTTGTTGAATCTGTTGGAACTGAATATTTGCATGACCTCTAGGAGACAACTCATGATCCAAGACTCATAACATAACCTGAAATAGATATTTCTTTTTCTTTATATCCATCAAAATATAAATTAGAGTAACTAATCAAGCTGAAGTCATCCACCTATATATACTTGAGTCCAAAGTCTTGAGTTCCTTTCAAGTCCCTTAGAACTCTTTTTGAAGTAGACCAATGACACTCACAAGGCTTTTGCATAAACTTGGAGAGATTCCAACAACAAATGAAATGTTTGTTTAGGTCATTAAGACTTCCTACAAGCTATTTGTACTTTGTTACATCCTCAAATTCATTTCCTTCTATGGATGTGAGCTTTAAATTTGGTTTTAATGGAGTGGTCAAAGGATTGCACTCAACCATGCCAAACTTGTTCAACAAAAATCTAATGTACTTCTTTTGAGAGAGGAATATAAACTTATAATGTTGGGTTACTTCAATACCTAGACAATAGTGAACATATCCCAAATCTGTCATTTCAAAACCTTTCCTCGATTCTTTCTTTATGGATGCAATACAATTTTCGTTGTTCCTTGTCATCAGTAGTCCATCTACATACACCACAAGGTACACAAAATATTTTCCAACATTTTTGACAAATAAAGTTGCATCATCAAGATCATAGTGTTTGAAATTTAGTTTTAGAAGATGTTCAGTCAATTTCTTGTACTAGGATCAAAATACTTGTTTGAGGCCATATAATGATTTGACAAGATTACATACTTTGTGCTCCTATCCATTCACAAAAAATCCTTCTGGTTGGGACATAAAAACATTATCTTTTAGATATCCATTCAAGAAAGCAATTTTTACATTCATTTGATGAACTTTCTAATCGTTCTGATCTGTTAAGGAAAAGAGAGTTCGAATGGTAGCCCATTTCTTTGTGGGGGAAAAGGGTGTCCTCGTAATCAACCCCTTCCTTCTACGCAATCTTTTTTTCCATGAGCCTAGCTTTATGCTTTTCAAGTGATCCATATTATTTATACTTGTCCTTGAAGACCCACTTGTAGCCAATTGGTTTGGTTCCCAATGCAAGGTCCACCAACTTCCAGGTTCCATTCTTTATGAGAGCATCATACTCTGTTTGCGTTGCTTCTTTCCATTCATCATGAGAAGCAACTTCTTTGAATGAAGTTGGTTTGAAATCTATAGACAAAATTAATTCACAATAATAAGTAACATCCATATCAACAAGTGAATCAAAGTCATCTGCATCACCTCCATTCTATCTAGTAAAACTACTTGTTCCTTTTGTTCCAACCTCATCAATATGAACACTTTCAAGTGTCTTGGAGAGCCATTTTGGAGGACCTTTTTGAGATGACCCAGGCTATTCATTTGACTAAGATTGGGATAAATCAAGATTTATCTTTCCAATTCCCTCATTCACATCACTCAAAGTGTCTTCTTGATTAGTGGTTGGAGCTTCATGAGGGGGGGAGAGAGTTTCAGAAGGATATTCCATAGATTGATCTAGGATAGGGATCCCCCCATCAAGATGTGGAATCTCATTATAAAAATCTTGAATCTATCCAAGCGATCAAGATGCCACTTAATAACATTGTCAATCTTATAAGATTAAAAAAAATTACACCTCTAGAAAATATTAACTTCTTATTTTCTTCATCATAGAGACGATATTCTTTGGAGGTGTTTGAGTAACCCAAGAAGATACATTTTTGACTCCTTACACCTAGTTTGTTTCTTTGTTCCTTAGGTATGAAGGCATAATAGGTGGAACCAAAAACCTTGAGATGCCCCATCGAAGGAATGTGTTCATACCATATTTCATAGGGAGTCTTATTTTTGAGAGCATGATATAAACACAGATTCTTAATATACACTACACATAGAACTACATCATCCAAGAACATCAACTTAACATTTAAAAAAAAAATCATTGCATGTGCCATATTTAAGATTGTCTTGTTCATTCTTTCAGCTACAACGTTCTCTTAAGGATTATAAGTCATGGTTGTTTGATGTTTGATCTCATGTTGGCGAAGATAGTTTTAAAATTTATTTGAAGTATATACTTTTCCATTATTAGTACGAATAGAACCAATGTGAGATTATGTATCATTTTTTATCCATGCATGAAAGATTTTGAAAGTTTCAAAAGATTCAGATTTATTCTTTAGTAGATATACCCAACACATTCTAGTGTATTCATCAATAAAAGTCATCATTTATTTATTACCATTTGCAGAGGGAGCATGTTGGATAAGGTTGTTGTTGATGTCAATATGGTGTCATTGATGAGGTGACAACCGCACCCATGTTTCTCTCATAAAATGCATTGTAAATATTTTTACAAATATAAAAATTTAAAAGGGGATTGAGTCAAAGGGAAATGGATTCCAGAGCTGAGGGGAAGGTTTCTTTTTGGGATGTTGAGGTTTTATTTTACAGAAAATATCAAATGTTGGACAGCCATTAAAAGCTAGCTAGTGCATGAATTTAATGGAATGATTATTAACTTGAATGAGTTGAAAAAGAAGGTATACAGGACCATGCACTTGATAACCTTCACAAGGAAAAGAGGACAGGAAAATTTATGGAGGATGAGACTAGGAAAGGAAACAAGGACAAGGATTGGATACCCCGACAAAACAAGTAAAATAAACAACAAAGAAAAGAGGGATGGAACTGAAGAGGAAGGGGGAATTCTCTCATTCATTCATGTAGGAAGATTGATAATTTTAACACATTAATCAATAAGGAGCAGAGAAACAACTCATAAAAGAGAAGAGAAAATAAGTGAAGGGATTTGTATTTTCTTTCCCCTGGACATTGTGGGTTGGGATATTAACCTCTAGGGACTTGTAATAGCTTGGATACCCTGGAGGCAATGGGTTGATATTGGAATCTATGGAGCCCTAAATAAGCTTTTGTTTCTTGGAGGCTGTGGGTTGAGCCAGTATTCCCTGGTGCCCTGGACATTTCGGGAAGAGACAAGTCTTCAGTCAATGTTTGCAGTGGATTATAGACTTCCTAGAAATGAGGTGAATCCACAGTGTTACTAGTGAAGGTGGAGGAGGTGAACCTTTGGATTCCCCGTGCATTGTTTACAGTAGCACACAACTGGTGGGATTGAGGAAGAGGTCCTCTCGAGTCCTTGTTCTAACTGGAAAATTGGTGTTACAATCCTATAAGCAAGCCCCCCTCAGTCTCCGGAATCTAGCTCGGGGGTGATACATGCAAGTGAGATTGGATGAAATTGTTTAAAGTTGGTTGGAGATTCTTTTTCCTAGACTGAGTTGCCTTGCAAATATAAAGATATGTATCCTTATCTACTTGTGTAATTGTTAATGAAATTATGATGCATTTGTGGTTTGAAATATCTATGGATTTCTAGACTGCAACAATGTTATTAACTTAATGAGTGTGTGGCTACATATTTTTTTGGGATTGGAACTTATTGTTGTGATGAAATCATGTATATAAAATATTGCATCTCTAAGATTAATGATGTTATTAAATAGGTCAAGCGAGTGTGTGCTTTTGGACTAGAAATGAAAAGTGTGAAATGCAAGTTGGTATAATTTATAACATATAATAAGCATTAAATGTGCAATGATTACATTATAATAGGGTTATGCTATATCCCTTATCTGGAATCATGTTTTGTAGTAAATGTTTAACTGTGTTGATCAAACAATACATATGCAAATAACACACAAACATTATGAAATGCTACAGACAATGGAAGGATCCATAAGGATCTGGATTAAAACCTGGGAATAGTATAATAAAATCCCCTTCCCATAGCGATTTTCTACTTAGCAGGGTCTGTGTATAAACATATACATAGTTATTTCCCTAGCTACAAGACTATGAATATATATAGGAGGTGTGGCAACAATGCTGGAAGAATTATTCTACCTTTTTAAGTGTAAGGGTGGCCTTAAACCCATGCATGTAGACTTAGTTAGCCTTGCATTATTAGCAGCATGGATGTCTTCCATTAGCCTCATGGTGTAGCTAGCTAACCCCCTAGAAGGTCCTGCATCACGCCATGGAGATGCTTATAGGCCTTCTTGGGAGTTTGAAGCTCCCAGTGTGTGGAAGGCATGGTCGAGCCCTTTAAGAGTTTATTGTAGGTCATCGACAGAGAGAGACTACAAGAGTGCCTATGATTGTACCTATGGAATTTCCTTATTCTTGTATGGGGAATATCCAAGGGCTAAGAACTCGTTGGAGAGGCCTTCTCCCCAGCTCAAGAAGGCCACACCAAAGGGTACCTTTTTAAGACACCATTGTCATCATTGAGTGCCAATGGCACTTGTAATGTTTACATAACCGTTGTGGTAGATTCATGGATGAAATAGTGGGAAGTGATTAATGGAGAGCTATAACAAGATCCCTGGATACTTAGTGAAATCTAAATCAAATGCATTGCATGAGGCCTGGCAAGGTTTCCCTGGTTGGTCTATCGTAGAGTTCAAGTGCAAGATTTGATGCGTCGAAAGGAGGGAGAATTTCTAACTTGTAAGATAATTAGGGCAACCCTTATCCCGTCACCAGGTAGAGCCCTAGTCATGGAGATTTCCCATTGGCATGACCAAATTTTCCCTCTAACACGATTGGAAGGTGATAAAATGACGTGGCCTGGAGGAAAAACCCATAAGGCTACCCCAAAAGTTTTTTTTGCATAACAACGAGATCTAGATGATGTTAGGTAGGATGATTTGGCTAATATGTTATCTTGGTGGTCCTGTTATTGGCTAGAGGTGGACCCCATGACATGTCATCCCACTGCAGCGAACCCGAAGGTATGAGGAGTATGGTGAAGGAAATCATTGGGATAGATCAAGTGGGATGACATTTTCCTAACAATCATACCATTAGCTAGAAGTTTGGCCCACTAACTGTGCATCCTGGAGGATTTATCCTAGAATAAAAGAAGGATGCAAAGAAGAAAGCGCTAGGATAGAACAAGTGATATGATGTGTGCTGTGAATTCATGACATTGGTTGGAATTTGAGCAGGTGGGGTCAGACCAGGAAGGCCTCCACATATTCCTGGGTGCGACATGATTTGTGTAGGAGAGGCCCACTTTCCAGTTAAGTCTAGTGGCCCCCACCCAGAGGTGCAAGGGGAGAAGCTAAGGAAGGAGTCGGGAGGTAATGAGTAGGATGATGTAGGCATGACCTCGTGGGGAGGTGCATCAGACCGTTTTCTTTCACTTTTGTTAGGGAGTGACTCCACTATCCACACAAGCCCGGTAGAGGAGCCCAAAAAACAACAAGGGATAGAGCCAGGACAAGGGCGTTAGGATGAAATCACTAAGTGGGGCCCACTTGGGTTAATCATAAGGAAGAACAAAAGGAGTTATCAAGATAGTGCTTCAGGGTGTACTAGCATAGGATGATGAGGGTATGTCCCTCGTGGACCAATTAGAGGTGTAGTGGGCAGAGGTAAGACCCACCAGCCATGTGGTTGCAACACCCTACCTTAGTGATGTCAATAAAAGGAGGGGAAGGGTGGAAACATTTACCAAGATAGTTGGATGGAGCACCATGAATAAGGACCATCTAATGCAGGAGACATAACCCTGAGCTGGAACCCAATTGTGCTACCCCTTGCAAAATTAACTATCAAGCATGCTATCTTAGTGCAATCCAACACACCCCATCGATCTCCCTTTGAGTTTGACAACCATTAGATCAGGTAGGTAAGAAATGGAACCAACCTCGAAGGGTCGAAAAACCCAATTGCTATGTGGGCCAATGTCAAACTGCCATGTGGCAGTTGGATGATGTGGCATGGCCTATTCTTTGAGAGGCCATATCTCTCAATTTTGAGATTGGATTGAGGAAAAATCCATATCATCGAATTTGTCTCGATGAGACAAATGTAATGGTAATGGTTATTTTGAGTTCATAGCAGGTTGGGAAAATTCAAATTTTGTATACCCCTTTTTCATAACTGCATCTTAAATATCGGGTTTCCATAGTGACCACCACCTACTCTAGGTAATGAGCAAGGATTTTTGTTACATGTGGTATCATAGCATCCAATTTCAACACTTGCACTGGATTGGATCTATCATGAGTGAGTAAAGATTTTTAGAGGATTAACTAAATAATTATTTTGGTGTTAAAAGTTGGCTTAAATAAATTACATGCCAACCTAATTGGTGTTTCACGTCTTGATCTACTTGAGAGTAGCAATAAACTAAATAGTACCATGTTTGAGTAAACTAGCAGTTGTAACAATTGTGAATGGAAGGCTTGAATGTAAATTTAACTATTGCTACTTATTTGATAATTATGCACTAATGTGGAAAGTTTTGCTACAAAGATGTGCATAATATAATTTGTTGGTCTATTAATGAAATTATATTTTGTATGACTGATGCATATGAATGACTAAATATGGTTGGAATTCTAACATGGTCATTGTGTCATAGGCAGATTGTTATGGAAGCTCTGTAAGGGCATCACACTAGGTTTAATTAGATGATTATTTTATTGATGATGCACTAACGGTTTAGATGGCTTGAATTTCAATTGATGCATCTCATGAGTATGCTAACATAATCGTATGTCACAATAAAGTTCCCCATGACAGCTTCATGAATGCAAGATCATTATGATGTATTATTCAATTATTGCATGTAAGTCTAATAGTGTGTGTGGTTGAAAACACATCGCAAGCAGCTTAAGGCCGAGGAAATATAGGTATGACGACTATTATGATTGAATACAGTTTTGATCAATCACAACATGGAAGTGTCCGAGTCAGAGTTAATGAAGAAGAAAGACCAGTGGACCAAGGGGGAGGGAATTACTCCCCACACTGAATTGAGAAATTGATAAGCATGAGGGATGAAGTTAGAAGCTTCAAGGCTGATAATAAGAGGCTAGTAAGATATGAAGTGAGGAAATATGAGATCAATGTAGTTATTCCACAAAGCCTCTCAGATTGGTAGAGGAAAATTCAAAATGAGATGAGGGCCAATCATAGAGACAGGAAGATCCATAAGGATTCAGAAGAGAACACCAATGGAGAAGATGGTGGCATGTCCAAAAAAGGCACGGGAGGGGAAGTGAGGACACCATTCCAGGAGATGTACCTTTGATCACTGAAAGGGGAGGAACTAGCACACATGTGCATCATTCTAGTAAACCATCTAGTTCTACTACCAAAATGCACCACCACCCTTCTCACCATTATCATCACCATCATTCAAGAAGCAAGGGAAATGATTACATGGCTGAAGAATTTAAGAAAGCCAAGACACCCACATTTGTTGGGTATATGAAGAAAGTACAGGATGTAGAAGCTTGGCTATTAGGTATGAAGAAGTTTTTTAGAATACATGACTATTTTAAAAATATGAAAACTAGATTCGCCACTTATATCATGAATGTAAAAGAAGATATATGATGGGAACATTTGAATAATGCTAGAGCCATTGTTGAGAAATAATTGACCTGGGATGGGTTTGAAAAGTTCTTCAGAGAAAAATATTTATCTGAACGTTATTATGATGGTAAGGAAAAATCATTCTATGAATTCAAGCTAGGTCAATTAACTAGTGATGAATATGTTACCAGGTTTTTAGAGCTATTGAGGTTTGTACCATATCTCAAGGATGAAAAAATCCAAAATTCATAGATACATCACCAAATTTCCTGTGGAATTCCAAGATAAATTTGAGTTGTTGGAGCCTCAAACCATGAAGGATGATATCAAGAAGCTAGATCATTTCTATGAGCAAGAAAAATGAAAGATCGAAATCAAATAACAACGCTAGACATGAGAAGATTTGGCCCAAGAAAATCTCAGAAAAGAGAGAAGGTAAGCACCCAACTCATACAAGACAATCTCAATAGAAAGCTAATATGGATGTTAAGAAAAATTGCAATAGTTGGCATCCACACAACCCAAGATTAAAGGCCAAGAGTAGCTCAAATGTTGGATTTTTATTGAGACTTACATTGTTAGCTTACACAAAAGCAGATTGGGTAGGAAGGGTAGATGACATAAGAGGTACAAGTGGAGTATCCTTCTACTTGGGAGATTGTTTAGTATCCTGGTTTCCCAGGAAGAAATCTTTAGTATTCTTGTCTACAACAGAAGTATAATATATTGCAGCCACAATATGTTGTACTCAAGTAATCTAAATGAATCAAACCTTGCAGGACATACAAATAAAATATGATGAGCCTATTCCTATACTTTGTGACAACACTAGTGTAATAAACATCTCCGAGAATCCATTTATGCATTCCAAGACCAAGCATATTCCTACCAAGTTTTACTTTCTAAGGGAGAAAGTCACAAAAAATAATATCAAACTACAATATGTTGGGATGAAGGAACAAATTATAGACATATTCACCAAACCACTTCCCAGAGAGACAATATCTCATACAAACACTAGGTGTAATTTCTACTCCAAATTGATTTGCACACTCTTTAGCAAAGAAATACAAGGGGGAGACAGTGTTAGGGGGAGTTACCCTTTTCCATTGATGTCAAAGAGGGGGAGCATGATCAATGGGGGGGATAATGGTTTTCCATAAATGACAAGGGGGGGGGGGGGGGGTGTGGTTGTTAAAATAAGTTGTCACTAATGTTAAACTTTTTCCAAATGAAAGAGAAATTTACATATTCAAATAAAACATTTCAAAATATTTTTTTTGGATTTTTGATGCCCCATTTTGATACCTTATCTTTGCTTGCATTTTTACTCCATTTAGCTAGATCAAATGGAATCATAACATATATGGTTGGAGAGTTTATTCATATATATTTCCAATGATATATGGTACTCCATTTAACTCCTCATGGCTAAGGAAAAATGATTTTTTGAATATTGGCTACACATTTTTCGAGTTGCACAAGCCAGTCCATCTAGTGGACAAGTCAGCCCAACCAATGGGCAATTTAGCCTAGTCTAGACCCCAACCGTAATATAAATAGGCACAAGAAAGAGTAATTCAAGTAATTTTCTCAGGAAAGTTAGGATATTCTCAAACAAAAAAAGAAAAGAAGGAGGTTTTAGGATCGTACCTCATGAACTAGAAGTGAATAGGAGTTTAGAAAGACTTTCTAGGGAAGGATTTTTTAGCACATTTTGAAGATTTTTTGGCTTATTTTGGAAGGATTTTTGGAACACTTTTTGAATTTTTTGGTCCTAGTTAGAAGGATGATTGTAGATCTATTCTTGAGAGCTAAATTTTGTCCCCTTTGAAGGCCGAATTTCATATCTATGTAGAGGCTCAAATTCCAATGTAGAAGGCTAAGTTTCAAGCCTATCTTGAGAGCAGTGACTTGTCCCTATTGAGGATGAATTTTAGGACCGAATTTTTGGTACAATGAAGGTTAAAATTAGGCCTGTTTTGAGGGAAAAATCATGGTATGTTTGAAGGCAAGTTTTAGGTTTGTTTTTGAATATATAACATTGTTCTCCATTAAGGAGGTCGAACTGTATTGAGGAGGTAGAGTTTTAGAAATCGATTTCTAATTGCTTGAGGGTTGAGTTTAGGTGCATTAAATTCCAACTCTTAGTCTTGGTTTGGGGTCTGTTGAGGATGAGTTATGTTGATAAGAAGGCCAACTTCATGGATCATTTGTTCTGGGAAGTGTTTTTGGTAAGAAGTTCGTGTTTGGGAAACTAAGTGCTTGTGTGAAGGATAGAGGAGCAATTGCTAGGAGGGAAGAATTTTTTTAACAAATATTGACTCTTGTGTAAGCTTTGGTGCTAATAAATTAGGGAGTTGGTGCTTCCTTCAGTTGATGCTTATAAACCAAGTAGTTGGTGCTGATAAACCAAGGAGTTGATGCTTCCTTTCAATTGGTGTTGATAAATTTGAATGCACTCTCTATATATATTAAGAAAAACATTCCATGGTTTTCTATTGCTTTGATATTCCATGTAAAAATATCCATGCTCTATACATTTACATGATTTGCTTTATATTTGTGGATGCATTTACAAGTTTTTAAATTTAAAAATGTTAAAACTAATTCACCTTCCCCCACCTCTCGATATTTTTGAATATTCCAACAAGCATTTAATGTTCTTAAATTGCTTTCATAAATTATCGATCAGAATTGGTAAACTTGTGAAGTGCAAGTGCACTATATATGCTAGAAGCCTTTTTGAGTTTATTAAGATGATGATTGTGTTTGTTTTAAGGATTTTATTTATTCCTATGTTCCTAATGAAATTGAAGATTTACAATTAAATTCCTACAATCAACGCTTGAAAAGGAAAGTAATACAAGCTATCATGATCCTATTTAACTTACTATTGTTACTTTCAAAAGAATTACTATGCAAGGTGATGGAAAAGCAAAACTACTTTGTAAATTCTATGAAAAATTCCTTAAGATAAATTGTGTTTTTGAAAAGAACTAAAAAAAAGTTATTCAAGAATCTATGAATAAACTACTTATGTTCTAGAAAGACAATTATTTCAACTCTAAAAAGAATTGGTTCTATTCAAGAACAAATTTATAAATAAATCTATGTTAAGATCTACACACACTGCAATTAACAATTCTACTTGAAATAATAAAACAAAAACATAAGGAATGCAATCTAATCAAACATATTTGTTATGAAAAGAAGAGGATTATGTACATAGTTCTATTTTAGAAAGGATACAAATGACTTGAAATTGACAGATAGAAATGAAAGACTATAAACAAATAATTACAAATAAATTAAAATTGAGATAATACAATTCTGGAAATAACAAAAACGAAATGAACTTAGCTCAAAATAAAAGAAATAACCTTGACTGTCTACAGCCCCCCCACCCCCCCCCCACAAAACAACAGGTTTTAAGAATTTAATTCAACAGCTAATTGCGTATGAGATTGATGAGAATACTTCTTCAATTAAAAAGAACATAGTTATGAAACTTCAAACTATCAATTAAACATTACATATGCGTCTTGGCTTTTTGTTTACAGAGTTATATATATAGAATTCATGCTCAACAGATTGGAATTTTATGCCTTAAAAACTTAAAACAATCCTAATTTGAATTCTAATCTTATAACAGAGAAATAATGTTTCTCAACGATTTTCTATTTGGAAAGCAAATCGGAGTGTCATGATCTATTTGAACTCTCCCTGCTTTTTTTATCCACGTATTGACCTGTTTCTTTGATTGTGCCACTGGGCGATTTCCTTGATGATTTGGTTTGGGTGAATAGGAGGAGATCCATGAGGAGATCAATCCCCATCTACCCATGTGCTTCTTTGCTTGGCTAGCATACTGGAGTCCGACAAACCATGGAGATAGTTGTGTAATCATGAAACAACTGCATAATCGTGTTAATTCTGTAGTTATTACAATATTTTAACTTAATAATAAGGCACATTAATAAATATGAAAAATAAGACATCTAAGTACCTTACCATGTCAGAATCTATAGTTTACTATTTATTTGAGTTTATAGCAATGATAAAAAGAGGAAAAATGGATGGAAATGGTGTCAAAAACAAAATAGTCATGAGACTCTACAGTATGTTTGAAGGCATGTTTTAGGTATGTTTTTGAATATATAACATTTTTCTCCATTAAGGAGGTCGAACTGTATTGAGGAGGTAGAGTTTTAGAAATTGAGTTCTGATTGCTTGAGGGTTGAGTTTAGGTGCATTAAATTCCAAGTTTCAGTCTTGGTTTGGGGTCTGTTGAGGACGAGTTCTGTTGATTAGAAGGCCAAGTTCACGAATCATTTGTTCTAGGAAGTTTTGTTGGTAAGAAGGTCATGTTTGGGAAACTAAGTGCTTGTGTGAAGGATAGAGAAGAAATTGATAGGAGGGCAGACTTTTTTTAACTAATATTAACTCTTGTGCAAGCTCTGGTGCTAAAAAATTATGGATTTCGACCTTCCTTTCAGTTGACACTGATAAACCAAGTAGATGGTGTTGATAAACCAAGGTGTTGATGCTTGCTTTCAATTGGTGTTGATAAATTTGAATGCACTCTTTATATATATTAAGAAAAACATTCCATGTTTTTCTATTGCTTTGAAATTCCCTGTAAAAATATCCATGCTCTATATATTTACATGCTTTGCTTTATATTTTTGGATGCATTTACAATTTTTTAAGTTAAAAATGTTAAAAAGAATTCCAAATAATCTCTTACCTTCTCAAAATATAATAAACCATACCAAGCATTAATCATCACCAATATAAAATTTAATATAATAATGTTATTCATCATCAATATAAAATTTAATATAGTAATGTTATTCATCATCAATATAAAAGTTAATATAGTAATGTTATTCATCATCAATCTAAAATTTAATATAGTAATATTATTCATCATCAATATAAAATTTGATATAATAATGTTATTCATATAATTGTATTTTTTACCTTTAAATAATTAAATTGAATTTGAAAGTTTCCAATTTCACATTTTTAAAGCCTAAAATCTAATCAATAAAAAATATAAAATACACACCCATTAGTTTATTATTTTTTCATTTTATTTATATATTTTAAATATAAACTTTTATATTTGAGATAACAAAGTAAGTAGGATACGGAGGAGGTCCTCTTTGTTTAGATCACCAAACACGATGAGTAAAAGGGATTTACACCTAATCTTTACAAAAAGGACTAGGGACAAGGAATCGGCATTAGGGACAAGGATTAGGAACAAATTTCCTGGTTGGAACGTTGGCATTTTGGTTATCATTATATATGAAAATTGTAGGGTCGAGACAAATTCCTCGATTATTGATGCGGATGGAGTAGGGGCTATGATAGGGCAATCTTGCAATCTTGTAATTAACTAGATTATTGATGATGTGGGTTTGGCTACCCCAAAAGTCATAATAATGGTTTATTCCATTGAAATATTTTGTCAAAGAAAAATAACAAGAGGGTTTTGCAGCAGAAGTGCATGCATAGACCATTTTTTTTTTATGGTTAGAACCTAAATCTATATGTGGGTTTTTTTATACAGATTTTTTTTAAATCCTCGAAAGGGAAATCAGTTTTTATGAAAGTTTGGTTTCAAACTCTCAAGCAAAAGATTCAAAATCAGATGGGGATTCCAACAAACCTCCAAAGCCTAATTTACGCAAGGAAATCACTACAAGAGGACATGAAGGTATAAGACTATCGAATTGAACATGATTTGACTGTTATCCTTAATATGTGATTACTAGGAGGATGTCTTGGATCTAGTTCCAAAGGTCCAGTTTCTTTCAAGGATGTGATTAAGGGAATGTCTGATCCACAAAAAAAACCATATCTCCCCCCAGTATCTCAGGTCCCTATATTGTGGAATAAATGAACTAGGTTCCAACATTGATAATAAATCCACTAGAGGTCATGAGCTCTGCTTTGAGTTCCATTCCAGAGCAATAATATGTAGATTTAACGGTTTTTGGCCCAAAATGGAGGATTTGGATCAATGAATACATTCCTCTTGGACTAAAAACTATGACATTCGCCCATGCTCTAGGGAATTTTTTATTGTGAAATTTGATATAACAAAATATATGGATTTCACTTTAAAAGAGGGACCATGGTTTTGGGCTAGCGTGAGTCTTTTTATGATCCCATGGTTTCTGGGTTTTGATGCAAATACCATGGTGGTTTCCAAAATGCCAGTGTCAAGTTACATAACCTTCTTTTGCATTTTTGGCATCACAAAGTGCTAGAAGGAATAGGCAACTCTCTGGGGAAATTCCTCGGGGTGGACGTGGATAGACTTACAAAAGGAATATTCACTTTTTCTAGGATCTAGGTAAAGGCGGACCTTAGTAAAGGTTTACGCGATCGTATTATTCTGATTCATAATAATGTGTAGTGGTCCCGAACTCTAGACTTTGAAAATATGACATTTAGATGTTGAATTTATCTTCAAAGTAGACATCTTCAAAATTTGTGTCCTCGGGAAAAGAAAGATCCCAAAAGAAAAAAGAGACAAGCCCCAAAGCCAAAGGGATGGTAGTTGATAGGTACATAGGAAGACGAGGCAGAGGAAGAAGAAATACCAGAAAATACTACAAAGAATGTTGAAAAGAATTCCTAGGAAATCATGGAGAAGAGTAGGGTTTAGCGAGTAGATTCATTGATTTCGTCCAATGTAACAACATCTGCAGTGCATCAATAGCAGAATGTGAAGATCTCCTAGGAAAAAGAAGCAAGTGGCACTAAAAGAATCCATGGATCAGAGAGTTTGGACTCTAATAAAGAAACATCTGTAAATGTAGAGGAACACCAAATGGCTATTGTATCTTCCACTCCCAACTTTAGTGGTTGATGGAAAGTCGAGAAAAAGAATAGCAAGACAAAATAGATTAGTTTTATTTCTCTTGTGAGCTTTCTATGTTGGGTACCAGGTAAGGTTGGTCTGCTCGAATGTTTTTTAGCATACTTTTTGATATGCCTTTCGACATCTACAACATGTAATTTTCATTATATAAATGGGAATTACAATTTTTCCTTGGGAAAAAAATAAAGTAAGAAGGAAAAGGAATACGATCTGAAATTACTTTAATTGGTTAAAGACTCATCGAATATAAAGAAATACATTAACAACCAAAACTAAATTTACGTTAATGGCCAAAACTAAACGACATCCGATAAGAATGAGAGTTTGCAATTTTGTCCCCATATGTACCAATATCAAATCATTTTAAATGACATGGTTTTCCTTGAATAAAATTAATAAATTAATCCATATTCATACATAATAACCAACAATAATTATCAACATTATTAATTAACAACTAAACCTAATAAATCTTACCCCTTCCAATACACGGATAAACTTATTTACATTTATTCTTTTCTTCTTTCCTTATTTTAATATTTTTTTTTTTTAATATAAACTTTTTGTATTTATTTTAGTCACTCTTTACTTTATTTTTGTTTTCTTTTTCCTTTGTCTTTGTTGTCTATATATTTTCTTTTATACTATATATATAATTAACTTTATCATTTTATTTTTAAGTTTTTTCCAATAATTTTAAATTGATTCTAAAATATTAATATTTTTTTTGGAAGAAATTATGCATATTTAAAATTATCAATCTAATTTTATATACTCTCCAAAATCTTAATATCCAAACAAAACTTAGTTAATTAATCAAAAAAATACTAAATTCTCCATTTTTAATTATTAACATATTCCCTTATAATTAAAAAAATAAATTTTTTAATAAATAAACAAATTTAAAATTATATTACAATTAAAAAATATCAAACTTTAATAACATCCAAAAATACACAATATTCATTACTTTTACTATTTGCAATAGATTAAATATATGCCTTACCTCATCATCGACTTACACTCTAATTACACTCTAATTACAATATTACATCTTATGACAATTTAACATCTTATTTTTGGACGAGAAATAACAACTGGTAATTGAGACTAGTGCAGAAAATTATGAAGTTAAGCAACTCTGACAGAGAAAATAAGTAGAAAACAATCGAAATAAGTTATTTTCACTCATATAACTAGCTAAGCAAGAGGAAGTAAAAGAATCAAGCGGCTATGGAATGAGCTGAATAGGATGGAGCTACAGGAAGGCGGATATGGGTAGGCCCTTCGTGGCTACTGCTCGTCAACGTAGCTGGTTGTATCATCTACGTACACATATACCTTGGAATAGGCACAAAAATTATAATATACCCCTTCTTCGTAACAAGGGATTTTTTACTCAGTTTTTTACAGCAGTCGTCTTACCTGCATCATGGTTTGGAGCATTGACCCAGGGTTTCAAGTCATTTTTTCGAATTGTTGCTCCATCTCTTTATGGTTACCACAGGCAACTGGCGATACCTTCCTCCTGACAGTGATGGATCTTGATTTGGAGGATTACTCGGAAGAAATCTTAGTGGAGGGTTCTATCTAGACCACCCCCACGTTCAGCTAAGTTTGGGTTGCATCTAGTTAGAAATGATTTGCATGAGGTTATCTTCGGGCTCCCTTCTCTCTCAGGCCCATCTGACCATCGAGCTATCTTGCCAGACGACCCCCCAACTTGGTCATCCCTCTCCTCCCCCCCGCTATCCCCGTTTTCCCTAGGGTTTGCGTCGGGCTGCCTAAACCCTAACCCTCCATCCCCTACCCTTGGTCACTTCTCTCACCCACTCTATCCACTTTACCCTCCGCTCCCCCCACTCCATCTTCCACTTTGACCCCCCTAATTTTGTCGTGCTCATCCTCCCCTCCCTCTGGCAACTATACCACCGTTCCCCCCTTAATAGGTGCTCTACTTACCGACTCATCCCCTTCCCTGGAGATTTCCCCTGAAGAGGAGCAAACCCCTGATCTTGGAGGAGTCACTGAGGCCGGAGTTAGGGCTTGCAAGAAGACCAAGTGCTTCTGAACTAAGGCGTTCGACACCTTCCTCAGACTCAAGGAGGACATCCGACTCAGGGATACTATGGACTTTGCAGACAGGGTGCTACTTGGAAGAGTCCGGGGACGTAATTACACAACAAGCCACATAAAAGCATGGACATCGGAGGTCTGGGGGCATCATATTGCTGATCTACCCATAGTACAAACCTTTGTGAAAGGATGGTTTGCCCTACGCTTCTCCAGACCAGACCACACGAATTGGGTCCTATCGTCCTATTGGCATTTTGAGCCTGCCCCATTCTTCCTAAAGCGTTGGTCTCCGCTGTTCGATCCGAACACATAGCATCTGGGTGTTGGCCTGATATGGGTCAGATTACCGGGACTCCCTTTACACTTTTGGTCCGAAGATATCTTCAGACGTATCGGGAATTCAATTGGCACATACATGGAATCCGACAAATCCTATTTGTCCACAGGCAAGATGGCATTCATCATACTTTTGGTTCATATGGACATAAGGGGTGGACTACAGGAGTTCATTACCATACAATGGAGATCATTCACCCAGAAGCAACCACTGGACTATGAGGGCATACCATACAGATGCCGCAGATGCCACAAAGTTGGACACATTTACAAAGATTGCCCCCTGATCACTAAGAAGGGCAATCAAATGGAGATCAAGGAACAGGAAGACCGTCCCCCTCAGGACATCCCTCAACCCACTATGAAAGTGGAAGAGCAACCTCTACAAGCCCCAACCGAAGTAGACAATTCACATGAGAAGAAATCAAGAAATAAGTGGGAGAAAGCTCCTCTTCGACCTCCCTCCCCACCTCTAACAAGAGCACAAGTGGCTATAGGAGACACACACTCCACGGGTATGTCAAATCCACCTTTCTCTTATGCTTCCATCCTTTCCATCCCTATCTCAGCAATCCTGGGCTTTGGCTTCTTTGGGCGTTCCTATAAACTCCCCCACCTCGCACCCCCCTTGGCACCTTTATCAGCCGCCCTTGGTTCAACATTGCCCTATTGCTTCCCCCCTTGCATACTCCTTCCCTCAACTTTCCCTCTCTGACGATTCCTCCCCCCCCACCTGCATTACCTGCCCAACCTCCCCTGGAATCCCGTTACACCCTTCGCTCCCGAATGTCATCCCAAGGCCTCGACATTATTGGTATCGAGGTGGTATCCCCTCCCTCCCCCTTCTAAAGCCCGAGGGCACCCTTCCCATCTATCAAAAGCCAAGCATCAGGCTGGGGAGGAGATCGCATCAGGCAAACAGAAAAATATCAATTGGGCCCTTAGAGCAAAGCAAGCCCCTCCCCCCCCCTCCATGAAGTCGCTCTCCTTTAACTGTCACGAGATGGCTAGCCCAGATAAGAAACTAGCCCTCAAGTGTCTATTTGCCTCTGAGCCGGTCATATTTCTATAAGAAACCCTTAGTCCTTCTAGAACTATTTCTCATTCACTCAAATCCTAGCTACCTAGCTAGACATTCCATTCCCTTGATGCCTATGGCAGATCTATGGGATTAACCTTGGGCACCTACAACCATTCTATAAAGACCCTGAGGGTCTGGGGTGGTCGGGGATACTTGGCAGCAGATATCTACTCCCCCACCCTTGAATTGGAATACATGATCTATAATGTATATGGCCCCTATCAGGATAGAGTCGCTTATTGGGGATCCTTGTTTAATTCTGTGCTCCTGCAACAAGATAGCATTATCTTAGGTGGAGACCTAAATTTCTCCCTATGATATGTAGAATCTTGGGGCAATCAAAGCTCAGGTGGATGCACTATCTAGTTTCTTTGAAAACCTCCTGGAGACCCATCAATTTATTGACATCCCCTCAGCCAAAGTGCAACCCACTTGGAGGAATAACAGAACAAGGGGTGCAAGCCTGGCCACACGACTTGACATATTCCTTACTAAGGAAGACTTGGTCAGCAGGGGAGCCGACATAAGACAATGGGTGGGTTCTGGCAGTCTATCAGACCATCAACCCATCTACCTTGAGCTGCAGGATATAACAGTCAAAACCAAGGCCCCATACAAATTCAATTTTACCTGGCTATGGGATATGGAATACATCAAATTGGTGACTGATTTTTGGAAGGCAAACCCCCTAGGCTCATCCGAAAATCTCAGTCTAGACTTTAATTGTAACATGAAGGATTTGAAGGTCCTTTCCAAGGCATGGGCTATGGAGAATAAGGAAGCAGACGACCTAATCCTTAAATAAGCACAGGACGAAATCATATCTTTTGAGGAGGATACTGGGGGCAGGGTGATAACCTAGGAGCAAAGGGATAAGCACTCTGCAGCACTGTTGAAGAGAACCCATATCCTAAGAGACAGAGAAGAGAGCTGGAGACTCCGAAGTCAGGGCATCTGGCTAAATGAGGGGGTTGACAACACAAAATTCTATCACAAACATGCCAACGGGAGAAAGGCCATTAATACCATATGGGATCTCCAAGACTCTTAGGGATGAAAAGTGCAATCATTTAGAGAACTGGATACATTGGCATGTGCACACTTTCAAAATATATATAAGTCTCCTCCCAATGCCACCCTAGTGGAAGGAATGCATGTTACGCAGCTCTTTCCAGGCTTCGTAGATCAAGAAATGGAACAGGAACTCTTACGGGAGGTATCACTACAAGAGCTCGAAGACAGACTGAAGTGGCTAAAGAAAGATAAGAGTTCAGGGCCAGATGGTCGGACAGTGGAATTCTATTTAGCCTTCTTAGAGGTATTGGGAATGGACCTTCTGCGGCTTATAGAGGAAAGCAGAAGATGTGGAAGGATTTCGGGAGGCTTCAAGTCTACCTTTATAGCTCTCATTCCCAAAGTTGACAAGTCCACATCCTTTGACGACTTCAGACCTATCTCCTTATGCAACTGTATATACAAGATTATAGCCAAAATTATTGCTAACCACATTAAGCCTATTCTATCCCTCCATATATCCCGCGAACAATTTGCCTTCCTGCACAATAGGTAGATTCATGAGGCAATTGGCATGGCACAGTATCTCCTCCATTCTGTGCAATACAAGAAGTTAAAGGAATGATACTGAAGATAGATTTATCAAAAGCCTTTGATAGGGTCAACTGGCTTTACCTACGCATCCCTTTAACCCACCTGGGATTTCCTTTCTCTTTCGTTAAGTGGATAATGAGTTGTATAACCTATGTACCTTACATTGTTCTCATCAATGGGTCAGCATCCCCCTTTTTTCATGCCGAGAGGGGTCTCAGGTAGGGATGCCCCTTGTCCCCTCTTCTATTCCTTCTTATCATGGAGGATCTCAGCCGCATTATAGAAGAAAAACACAGAAAAGGGAGGATAAAGGGAATCAAAATATCTGATTCAGTTACATTGACTCATCTACTCTTCGTGGATGATGTCCTCATTTTTCTTAATGGCAGCCTTGGCAATCTCACCGCCCTCCACCTTTTCATGGGAACTTTTCAAAAGGCCACGGGGATGGTGCTGAACGAATCTAAATCCACCATGACAACTACAAGTTGCTCCCAGAACGAAATAATTTTTGCCATAAGAAGATTCCATCTTATAACTCATCTTATAGAGGAAGGTTTAAGATATTTGGGTTATCGACTGAATCCGTTTGGCTATAAAATTGCAGACTGGATCTGGCTCATCTCTAAAGTAGAAAAAAAATTGAACATCTGGTACCATAAGTATCTTTCCAGAGTAGGTAGGTTAGTATTGATAAAATTTGTTCTAGAAGCAACACTTGTTTACTGGATGACCTTAGTCTATATCCCCAGAGGCATTCTGAATAGGCTTCAAAGCATATGTTGCTGCTTCCTATGGAAGGGGAAACAGACAGGAAGAATATTTTCCTTGACCAAATGGGAATCTCTGGCAATGCCTAAGCGATGGGGTGGTTGGGGAATTAAGAGACTATATACTTTCTCCAAAGCACTTGTAGCAAAGCTGGGTTGGTAGCTTCTTAATAATTGCAGCCTTTGGACAAAGGTTGTCACCTCCAAATACATCACCCCCCTCAACCCCACTTGATTGGATCAGGCAAGGTCACAGATAGAATGGGAACATCTCCATCATCTGGAAGGCAGTAATAAAGCCTACAGATCTGATAAGAAATGGATTGACATGGAAAATTTGATTTGGTTACTTGGTTCACATAGGAGAAGACCCCTGGATAGGCTGCAACAACATGCACAAACTTACAGACGACCAGAGAACTCATTTAGCAGAACAGGGCATTACTCATATATATCATATTGCGGAAACGACCAATCCTTATTGACACAACAAGCCTGGAGATCTGGAGTAGCACTTAACATTCCCTTGCCCTGGCAACGAGAATGGAGAAACTACATATCTACATTAACAGAGGCCCATGTCAAGATATCAGAAGGAGATGATGAGCTCATCTGGGCTTTTGCAAAAAATGGATACTACTCCCACAAGATTGGATATTTGGTACTATTAGACTCCCTTAAGCCAGCTGCTCCTGAGCCGTGGTGGAACCTTTTATGGAAATTAAGAGCAGCCCCTAGATCGAAGCTGCTTATGTGGTCTATACTTAACAACAAAGTCTCGACATGTGCAAATCTTATGAAAAGATCCTTCTCTGGGCCATTCTGGTGCCACCTCTGCAAAAACAGTAACGAAGATACTGAACACCTCTTTCTGAACTACCCAGTTACACAAGAACTATGGAATGGCTTCCTCGCATCGCTCTCCATATCTTGCAGATGGCACGGGAACAGTATAAAGGGCGCTTGGAATAACTAGTGGAAGGAAACCAATGACAAGGAAAGGAACATTTTATTGGTTATAAGTTGGGCGCTTTGGATAGCCAGGAACCAAATAACATTTAAAAAAAATCCCCCACTGGCCTTCCATTCTGAACAGAGTATCCACAGAGTACCAGATGATACCCGAAGAAGCTGCTCAAAATCAACACAGGAGAATTGAGGCAGAATTTATCGATCACTCCTTTCCATGGGCCTACTTTGATGGCTCAGCTTAGGAACTAGGATGTGGAGGAGGAGCTATTCTACATTTATTGAATACCCACTCCTTTAAAATCCAAATGGGGTTGGGCAGGGGAACAAACAACTATGTCGAGCATCTCATCGCAAAATTCCTTATCCAATATGCATTACATAAACATTGCATGCGTTTGCAACTATTTGGTGATTCAAAACTAGTTGTTAATTGGATCAACAAAAAACACATCTGCAATGCATATACATTGAAACATATTCTAGATGAGATTCATAGACTTATCACGTCTTTTAACTCCTTTACTTGTCATCATATTTACAGGGAGCGGAACATTGTTGCTGACTGCTTATCCAAAGAAGCAACGATCAGGGATGACGACACTTGGTTGATTTGCGAGGAAAAGGATGGTGTTGTTTATCAGCACTATCACAGACCTTTTATAGATCCTGAATCCATATGAGCAACACTGCAAGAACATATTTCAATTTTGATGATTATCTTTTTGCTTAACTGTAAATATTTATCGGAATTTATCACTCCCTCTCTGCGAAGAGGCTGACAGTTTACTTATTTTTTGTTAATTTCCAAATACTCCCTATGCTGAGGAATGCTCAAAGTTTTTCCCTTTTTTTGAACAGGCAATGCCTCACTCAAGTAATGCTTATGCATATGCAAAATGTAATTTTTTCCTATAATGAAAATTATGACTTTTTCCAC